>JAHLWY010001303.1:0-23001 GCA_020002185.1 Paraescarpia echinospica | reverse complement strand
CTGTCTTATTATATTTATTGGGTGTCTAACATGATATCGACATCATAAGTATGTTCAATGGAAGCCTATATATGTAATAAAATTCCACAACTGTCTTATTATATTTATTGGGTGTCTAGCATGATATCGACATCATAAGTATGTTCAAAGGAAGCCTATATATGTAATAAAACCCAACAACTGTCTTATTATATTTACTGGGTGTCTTACATGATATCGACATCATAAGTATGTTCAATGGAAGCCTATATATGTAATAAAACCCCACAACTGTCTTATTATATTTATTGGGTGTCTAACATGATATCGACATCATAAGTATGTTCAATGGAAGCCTATATATGTAATAAAAACCCACAATTGTCTTATTATATTTATTGGGTGTCTAACATGATATCGACATCTTAAGTATGTTTAAAGGAAGCCTATATATGTAATAAAACTCCACAACTGTCTTATTATATTTATTGGGTGGCTAACATGATATCGACACCATAAGTATGTTCAATGGAAGCCTATATATATAATAAAACTCCACAACTGTCTTATTATATTTATTGGGTGTCTAGCATGATATCAACATCATAAGTATGTTCAAAGGAAGCCTATATATGTAATAAAACCCCACAACTGTCATATTATATTTATTGGGTGTCTAACATGATATCGACATCATAAGTATGTTCAATGGAAACCTATATATGTAATAAAACCCCACAACTGTCTTATTATATTTATTGGGTGTCTAACATGATATCGACATCATAAGTATGTTCAAAGGAAGTATATATATGTAAAAAAATAAAAAAATTGTCTTATTATATTTGTTGGGTGTCTAACATGATATCGACATCATAAGTATGTTCAAAGGAAGCCTATACATGTAATAAAATCCCACAACTGTCTTATTATATTCATTGGGTGTCTAACATGATATCGACATCATAAGAATGTTCAAAGGAAGCCTATATATGTAATAAAACCCCACAAATTTCTTATTATATTTATTGGGTGTCTAACATAATATCGACATCATAAGTATGTTCAATGGAAGCCTATGTGTATTAAGACCCTACAACTGTCTTATTATATTTGCTGGGTGTCCTAACATGATATCGACAATGTAAGTATGTTTCAAAGGAAATACATATATGTAATAGAAATTACAACTGTCTTATTATATTTACTGGGTGTCTAACATGATATCGACATCATAAGTATGTTCAAAGGAAGCCTATATATATGTAATAAAAACACACAACTGTCTTATTATATTTATTGGGTGTCTAACATGATATCGACAACATAAGTATGATCAATGGAAGCCTATATATGTAATAAAACCCCACAACTGTCTTATTATATTTACTGGGTGTCTAACATGATATCGACATCATAAGTATGTTCAAAGGAAGCCTATATATATGTAATAAAAACCCACAACTGTCTTATTATATTTATTGCGTGTCTAACATGATATCGACATCATAAATATGTTCAAAGGAAGCCTATATATGTAATACAAACCCACAACTGTCTAATAATATTTATTGGGTGTCTAACATGATATCGACATCATAAGTATGTTCAAAGGAAGCCTATATATGTAATAAAATCCCACAACTGTCTTATTATATTTATTGGGTGTCTAACATGATATCGACATCATAAGTATGATCAAAGGAAGCCTATATATGTAATAAAACCCCACAACTGTCTTATTATATTTATTGGGTGTCTAGCATGATATCGACATCATAAATATGTTCAAAGGAAGCCTATATATGTAATAAAACCCCACAACTGTCTTATTATATTTATTGGGTGTCCAACATGATATCGACATCATAAGAATGTTCAATGGAAGCCTATATATGTAATAAAATCCCACAATTGTCTTGTTATATTTATTGGGTGTCTAACATGATATCGACATCTTAAGTATGTTTAAAGGAAGCCTATATATGTAATAAAACTCCACAACTGTCTTATTATATTTATTGGGTGGCTAACATGATATCGACACCATAAGTATGTTCAATGGAAGCCTATATATATAATAAAACTCCACAACTGTCTTATTATATTTATTGGGTGTCTAGCATGATATCAACATCATAAGTATGTTCAAAGGAAGCCTATATATGTAATAAAACCCCACAACTGTCATATTATATTTATTGGGTGTCTAACATGATATCGACATTATAAGTATGTTCAATTTAAACCTATATATGTAATAAAACCCCACAACTGTCTTATTATATTTATTGGGTGCCTAACATGATATCGACATCATAAGTATGTTCAAAGGAAGCCTATATATGTAATAAAACCCCACAAATTTCTTATTATATTTATTGGGTGTCTAACATAATATCGACATCATAAGTATGTTCAATGGAAGCCTATATATGTAATAAAACCCCACAACTGTCATATTATATTTATTGGGTGTCTAGCATGATATCGACATCATAAGTATGTTCAAAGGAAGCCTATATATGTAATAAAACCCGCAACTGTCTTATTATATTTATTGGGTGTCTAACATGATATCGACATCATAAGTATGTTCAATGGAAACCTATATATGTAATAAAACCGCACAACTGTCTTATTATATTTATTGGGTGTCTAACATGATATCGACATCATAAGTATGTTCAAAGGAAATCTATATATGTAAAAAAAAAAAAAATTGTCTTATTATATTTATTGGGTGTCTATCATGATATCGACATCATAAGTATGTTCAATGGAAGCCTATATATGTAATAAAAACCCACAACTGTCTTATTATATTTACTGGGTGTCTAACATGATATCGACATCATAAGTATGTTCAAAGGAAGCCTATATATGTAATAAAACTCCACAACTGTCTTATTATATTTATTGGGTGGCTAACATGATATCGACATCATAAGTATGTTCAATGGAAGCCTATATATGTAATAAAACCCCACAACTGTCTTATTATATTTATTGGGTGTCTAGCATGATATCGACATCATAAATATGTTCAAAGGAAGCCTATATATGTAATAAAACCCCACAACTGTGTTATTATATATATTGGGTGTCTAACATGATATCGACATCATAAGTATGTTTAATGGAAACCTATATATGTAATAAAACCCCACAACTGTCTTATTATATTTATTGGGTGTCTAGCATGATATCGACATCATAAGTATGTTTGAAAGGAAGCCTATATATGTAATAAAACCCCACAACTGTCATATTATATTTATTGGGTGTCTAACATGATATCGACATCATAAGTATGTTCAATGGAAACCTATATATGTAATAAAACCCCACAACTGTCTTATTATATTTATTGGGTGTCTAACATGATATCGACATCATAAGTATGTTCAAAGGAAGTATATATATGTAAAAAAATAAACAATTGTCTTATTATATTTATTGGGTGTCTAACATGATATCGACATCATAAGTATGTTCAAAGGAAGCCTATACATGTAATAAAATCCCACAACTGTCTTATTATATTCATTGGGTGTCTAACATGATATCGACATCATAAGAATGTTCAAAGGAAGCCTATATATGTAATAAAACCCCACAAATTTCTTATTATATTTATTGGGTGTCTAACATAATATCGACATCATAAGTATGTTCAATGGAAGCCTATATATGTAATAAAACCCTACAACTGTCTTATTATATTTACTGGGTGTCTAACATGATATCGACATCATAAGTATGTTCAAAGGAAGCCTATATATGTAATAAAACTCCACAACTGTCTTATTATATTTATTGGGTGGCTAACATGATATCGACATCATAAGTATGTTCAATGGAAGCCTATATGTGTAATAAAACTCCACAACTGTCTTATTATATTCATTGGGTGGCTAACATGATATCGACATCATAAGTATGTTCAATGGAAGCCTATATATGTAATAAAACCCCACAACTGTCATATTATATTTATTGGGTGTCTAGCATGATATCGACATCATAAGTATGTTCAAAGGAAGCCTATATATGTAATAAAACCCGCAACTGTCTTATTATATTTATTGGGTGTCTAACATGATATCAACATCATAAGTATGTTCAATGGAAACCTATATATGTAATAAAACCGCGCAACTGTCTTATTATATTTATTGGGTGTCTAACATGATATCGACATCATAAGTATGTTCAAAGGAAATCTATATATGTAAAAAAAAAAAAAAATTGTCTTATTATATTTATTGGGTGTCTAACATGATATCGACATCATAAGTATGTTCAATGGAAGCCTATATATGTAATAAAACCCACAATTGTCTTGTTATATTTATTGGGTGTCTAACATGATATCGACATCTTAAGTATGTTTAAAGGAAGCCTATATATGTAATAAAACTCCACAACTGTCTTATTATATTTATTGGGTGGCTAACATGATATCGACACCATAATTATGTTCAATGAAAGCCTATATATGTAATAAAACCCCACAACTGTCTTATTATATTTATTGGGTGTCTAGCATGATATCGACATCATAAGTATGTTCAAAGGAAGCCTATATATGTAATACAATCCCACAACTGTCTTATTATATTTATTGGGTGTCTAACATGATATCGACATCATAAGTATGTTCAACGGAAACCTATATATGTAATAAAACCCCACAACTGTCTTATTATATTTACTGGGTGTCTAACATGATATCGACATCATAAGTATGTTCAAAGGAAGCCTATATATATGTAATAAAAACACACAACTGTCTTAATATATTTATTGGGTGTCTAACATGATATCGACAACATAAGTATGTTCAATGGAAGCCTATATATGTAATAAAACTCCACAACTGTCTTATTATATTTACTGGGTGTCTAACATGATATCGACATCGTAAGTATGTTCAAAGGAAGCCTATATATATGTAATAAAAACCCACAACTGTCTTATTATATTTATTGGGTGTCTAACATGATATCGACATCATAAGTATGTTCAAAGGAAGCCTATATATGTAATACAAACCCACAACTGTCTTATTATATTTATTGGGTGTCTAACATGATATCGACATCATAAGTATGTTCAAAGGAAGCCTATATATGTAATAAAACCCACAACTGTCTTATTATATTTATTGGGTGTCTAACATAATATAGACATCATAAGTATGTTCAAAGGAAGCCTATATATGTAATAAAACCCCACAACTGTCTTATTATATTTATTGGGTGTCTAACATGATATCGACATCATAAGTATGTTCAAAGGAAGCCTATATATGTAATAACACCCCACAACTGTCTTATTATATTTATTGGGTGTCTAACATGATATCGACATCATAAGTATGTTCGAAGGAAGCCTATATATGTAATAAAACCCCACAACTGTCTTATTATATTTATTGGGTGTCTAACATGATATCGACATCATAAGTATGTTCAATGGAAGCCTATATATGTAATAAAACCCCACAACTGTCTTATTATATTTATTGGATGTCTAACATGATATCGACACCATAAGTATGTTCAAATGAAGCCTATATATGTAATAAAATCCCACAACTGTCTTATTATATTGATTGGGTGTCTAACATGATATCGACATCATAAGTATGTTCAAAGGAAGCCTATATATGTAATAAAACCCCACAACTGTCTTATTATATTTATTGGGTGTCTAACATGATATCGACATCATAAGTATGTTCAAAGGAAGCCTATATATGTAATAAAACCCCACAACTGTCTTATTATATTTATTGGGTGTCTAACATGATATCGACATCATAAGTATGTTCAAAGGAAGCCTATATATGTAATAAAACCCCACAAATGTCTTATTATATTTATTGGGTGTCTAACATAATATCGACATCATAAGTATGTTCAATGGAAGCCTATATATGTAATAAAACCCCACAACTGTCATATTATATTTATTGGGTGTCTAGCATGATATCGACATCATAAGTATGTTCAAAGGAAGCCTATATATGTAATAAAACCCGCAACTGTCTTATTATATTTATTGGGTGTCTAACATGATATCAACATCATAAGTATGTTCAATGGAAACCTATATATGTAATAAAACCGCACAACTGTCTTATTATATTTATTGGGTGTCTAACATGATATCGACATCATAAGTATGTTCAAAGGAAATCTATATATGTAAAAAAAAAAAAAATTGTCTTATTATATTTATTGGGTGTCTATCATGATATCGACATCATAAGTATGTTCAATGGAAGCCTATATATGTAATAAAAACCCACAACTGTCTTATTATATTTACTGGGTGTCTAACATGATATCGACATCATAAGTATGTTCAAAGGAAGCCTATATATGTAATAAAACCCCACAACTGTCTTATTATATTTATTAGGTGGCTAACATGATATCGACATCATAAGTATGTTCAATGGAAGCCTATATATGTAATAAAACCCCACAACTGTCTTATTATATTTATTGGGTGTCTAGCATGATATCGACATCATAAATATGTTCAAAGGAAGCCTATATATGTAATAAAACCCCACAACTGTGTTATTATATATATTGGGTGTCTAACATGATATCGACATCATAAGTATGTTTAATGGAAACCTATATATGTAATAAAACCCCACAACTGTCTTATTATATTTATTGGGTGTCTAGCATGATATCGACATCATAAGTATGTTTGAAAGGAAGCCTATATATGTAATAAAACCCCACAACTGTCATATTATATTTATTGGGTGTCTAACATGATATCGACATCATAAGTATGTTCAATGGAAACCTATATATGTAATAAAACCCCACAACTGTCTTATTATATTTATTGGGTGTCTAACATGATATCGACATCATAAGTATGTTCAAAGGAAGTATATATATGTAAAAAAATAAAAAAATTATCTTATTATATTTATTGGGTGTCTAACATGATATCGACATCATAAGTATGTTCAAAGGAAGCCTATACATGTAATAAAATCCCACAACTGTCTTATTATATTCATTGGGTGTCTAACATGATATCGACATCATAAGAATGTTCAAAGGAAGCCTATATATGTAATAAAACCCCACAAATTTCTTATTATATTTATTGGGTGTCTAACATAATATCGACATCATAAGTATGTTCAATGGAAGCCTATATATGTAATAAAACCCTACAACTGTCTTATTATATTTACTGGGTGTCTAACATGATATCGATATCATAAGTATGTTCAAAGGAAGCCTATATATGTAATAAAACTCCACAACTGTCTTATTATATTTATTGGGTGGCTAACATGATATCGACATCATAAGTATGTTCAATGGAAGCCTATATATGTAATAAAACTCCACAACTGTCTTATTATATTCATTGGGTGGCTAACATGATATCGACATCATAAGTATGTTCAATGGAAGCCTATATATGTAATAAAACCCCACAACTGTCATATTATATTTATTGGGTGTCTAGCATGATATCGACATCATAAGTATGTTCAAAGGAAGCCTATATATATAATAAAACCCGCAACTGTCTTATTATATTTATTGGGTGTCAAACATGATATCAACATCATAAGTATGTTCAATGGAAACCTATATATGTAATAAAACCGCACAACTGTCTTATTATATTTATTGGGTGTCTAACATGATATCGACATCATAAGTATGTTCAAAGGAAATCTATATATGTAAAAAAAAAAAAAAATTGTCTTATTATATTTATTGGGTGTCTAACATGATATCGACATCATAAGTATGTTCAATGGAAGCCTATATATGTAATAAAACCCACAATTGTCTTGTTATATTTATTGGGTGTCTAACATGATATCGACATCTTAAGTATGTTTAAAGGAAGCCTATATATGTAATAAAACTCCACAACTGTCTTATTATATTTATTGGGTGGCTAACATGATATCGACACCATAATTATGTTCAATGAAAGCCTATATATGTAATAAAACTCCACAACTGTCTTATTATATTTATTGTGTGTCTAGCATGATATCGACATCATAAGTATGTTCAAAGGAAGCCTATATATGTAATAAAATCCCACAATTGTCTTGTTATATTTATTGGGTGTCTAACATGATATCGACATCTTAAGTATGTTTAAAGGAAGCCTATATATGTAATAAAACTACACAACTGTCTTATTATATTTATTGGGTGGCTAACATGATATCGACACCATAAGTATGTTCAATGGAAGCCTATATATGTAATAAAACTCCACAACTGTCTAATTATATTTATTGGGTGTCTAGCATGATATCGACATCATAAGTATGTTCAAAGGATGCCTATATATGTAATAAAACCCCACAAATGTCTTATTATATTTACTGGGTGTCTAACATGATATCGACATGATAAGTATGTTGAAAGGAAGCCTATATATATGTAATAAAACCCACAACTTTCTTATTATATTTATTGGGTGTCTAAAATGATATCGACATCATAAGTATGTTCAATGGAAGCCTATATATGTAATAAAACCCCACAACTGTCTTATTATATTTACTGGGTGTCTAACATGATATCGACATCATAAGTATGTTCAAAGGAAGCCTATATATATGTAATAAAAACCCACAACTATCTTATTATATTTATTGGGTGTCTAACATGATATCGACATCATAAGTATGTTCAAAGGAAGCCTATATATGTAATAAAACCCCACAACTGTCTTATTATATTTATTGGATGTCTAACATGATATCGACACCATAAGTATGTTCAAAGGAAGCCTATATATGTAATAAAATCCCACAACTGTCTTATTATATTGATTGGGTGTCTAACATGATATCGACATCATAAGTATGTTCAAAGGAAGCCTATATATGTAATAAAACCCCACAACTGTCTTATTATATTTATTGGGTGTCTAGCATGATATCGACATCATAAGTATGTTCAAAGGAAGCCTATATATGTAATAAAACCCAACAACTGTCTTATTATATTTACTGGGTGTCTTACATGATATCGACATCATAAGTATGTTCAATGGAAGCCTATATATGTAATAAAACCCCACAACTGTCTTATTATATTTACTGGGTGTCTAACATGATATCGACATCATAAGTATGTTGAAAGGAAGCCTATATATATGTAATAAAAACCCACAACTGTCTTATTATATTTATTGGGTGTCTAACATGATATCGACATCATAAGTATGTTCAAAGGAAGCCTATATATGTAATAAAACCCACAACTGTCTTATTATATTTATTGGGTGTCTAACATGATATCGACATCATAAGTATGTTCAAAGGAAGCCTATATATGTAATAAAATCCCACAACTGTCTTATTATATTTATTGGGTGTCTAACATGATATCGACATCATAAGTTTGTTCAAAGGAAGCCTATATATGTAATAAAACCCCACAACTGTCTTATTATATTTATTGGGTGTCTAACATGATATCGACATCATAAGTATGTTCAAAGGAAGCCTATATATGTAATAAAACCCCACAACTGTCTTATTATATTTACTGGGTGTCTAACATGATATCGACATCATAAGTATGTTTAATGGAAACCTATATATGTAATAAAACCCCACAACTGTTTTATTATATTTATTGGGTGTCTAACATGATATCGACATCATAAGTATGTTGAAAGGAAGTCTATATAAGTAAAAAAAAAAACAATTGTCTTATTATATTTATTGGGTGTCTAACATGATATCGACATCATAAGTATGTTCAATGGAAGCCTATATATGTAATAAAATCCCACAATTGTCTTGTTATATTTATTGGGTGTCTAACATGATATCGACATCTTAAGTATGTTTAAAGGAAGCGTATATATGTAATAAAACTCCACAACTGTCTTATTATATTTATTGGGTGGCTAACATGATATCGACACCATAAGTATGTTCAATGGAAGCCTATATATATAATAAAACTCCACAACTGTCTTATTATATTTATTGGGTGTCTAGCATGATATCGACATCATAAGTATGTTTGAAAGGAAACCTATATATGTAATAAAACCCCACAACTGTCATATTATATTTATTGGGTGTCTAACATGATATCGACATCATAAGTATGTTCAATGGAAACCTATATATGTAATAAAACCCCACAACTGTCTTATTATATTTATTGGGTGTCTAACATGATATCGACATCATAAGTATGTTCAAAGGAAGTATATATATGTAAAAAAATAAAAAATTGTCTTATTATATTTATTGGGTGTCTAACATGATATCGACATCATAAGTATGTTCAAAGGAAGCCTATACATGTAATAAAATCCCACAACTGTCTTATTATATTCATTGGGTGTCTAACATGATATCGACATCATAAGTATGTTCAAAGGAAGCCTATATATGTAATAAAACCCCACAAATTTCTTATTATATTTATTGGGTGTCTAACATAATATCGACATCATAAGTATGTTCAATGGAAGCCTATATATGTAATAAAACCCTACAACTGTCTTATTATATTTACTGGGTGTCTAACATGATATCGACATCATAAGTATGTTCAAAGGAAGCCTATATATGTAATAAAACTCCACAACTGTCTTATTATATTTATTGGGTGGCTAACATGATATCGACATCATAAGTATGTTCAATGGAAGCCTATATATGTAATAAAACCCCACAACTGTCTTATTATATTTATTGGGTGTCTAGCATGATATCGACATCATAAGTATGTTCAATGGAAGCCTATATATGTAATAAAACCCCACAACTGTCTTATTATATTTACTGGGTGTCTAACATGATATCGACATCATAAGTATGTTCAAAGGAAGCCTATATATATGTAATAAAAACCCACAACTGACTTATTATATTTATTGGGTGTCTAACATGATATCGACATCATAATTATGTTCAAAGGAAGCCTATATATGTAATAAAACCCCACAACTGTCTTATTATATTTATTGGGTGTCTAACATGATATCGACACCATAAGTATGTTCAAAGGAAGCCTATATATGTAATAAAATCCCACAACTGTCTTATTATATGTATTGGGTGTCTAACATGATATCGACATCATAAGTATGTTCAAAGGAAGCCTATATATGTAATAAAACCCCACAACTGTCTTATTATATTTATTGGGTGTCTAACATGATATCGACATCATAAGTATGTTCAATGGAAGCCTATATATGTAATAAAATTCCACAACTGTCTTATTATATTTATTGGGTGTCTAGCATGATATCGACATCATAAGTTTGTTCAAAGGAAGCCTATATATGTAATAAAACCCAACAACTGTCTTATTATATTTACTGGGTGTCTTACATGATATCGACATCATAAGTATGTTCAAAGGAAGCCTATATATATGTAATAAAAACCCACAACTGTCTTATTATATTTACTGGGTGTCTAACATGATATCGACATCATAAGTATGTTCAATGGAAGCCTATATATGTAATAAAATCCCACAATTGTCTTGTTATATTTATTGGGTGTCTAACATGATATCGACATCTTAAGTATGTTTAAAGGAAGCCTATATATGTAATAAAACTCCACAACTGTCTTATTATATTTATTGGGTGGCTAACATGATATCGACACCATAAGTATGTTCAATGGAAGCCTATATATATAATAAAACTCCACAACTGTCTTATTATATTTATTGGGTGTCTAGCATGATATCGACATCATAAGTATGTTTGAAAGGAAGCCTATATATGTAATAAAACCCCACAACTGTCATATTATATTTATTGGGTGTCTAACATGATATCGACATCATAAGTATGTTCAATGGAAACCTATATATGTAATAAAACCCCACAACTGTCTTATTATATTTATTGGGTGTCTAACATGATATCGACATCATAAGTATGTTCAAAGGAAGTATATATATGTAAAAAAATAAAAAAATTGTCTTATTATATTTATTGGGTGTCTAACATGATATCGACATCATAAGTATGTTCAAAGGAAGCCTATACATGTAATAAAATCCCACAACTGTCTTATTATATTTATTGGGTGTCTAACATGATATCGACATCATAAGTATGTTCAAAGGAAGCCTATATATGTAATAAAACCCCACAAATTTCTTATTATATTTATTGGGTGTCTAACATAATATCGACATCATAAGTATGTTCAATGGAAGCCTATATATGTAATAAAACCGCACAACTGTCTTATTATATTTACTGGGTGTCTAACATGATATCGACATCATAAGTATGTTCAAAGGAAGCCTATATATGTAATAAAACTCCACAACTGTCTTATTATATTTATTGGGTGGCTAACATGATATCGACATCATAAGTATGTTCAATGGAAGCCTATATATGTAATAAAACCCCACAACTGTCTTATTATATTTACTGGGTGTCTAACATGATATCGACATCATAAGTATGTTCAATGGAAGCCTATATATGTAATAAAACCCCACAACTGTCTTATTATATGTATTGGGTGTCTAACATGATATCGACATCATAAGTATGTTCAAAGGAAGCCTATATATGTAATAAAACCCCACAACTGTCTTATTATATTTATTGGGTGTCTAACATGATATCGACATCATAAGTATGTTCAATGGAAGCCTATATATGTAATAACATTCCACAACTGTCTTATTATATTTATTGGGTGTCTAGCATGATATCGACATCATAAGTTTGTTCAAAGGAAGCTTATATATGTAATAAAACCCAACAACTGTCTTATTATATTTACTGGGTGTCTTACATGATATCGACATCATAAGTATGTTCAAAGGAAGCCTATATATATGTAATAAAAACCCACAACTGTCTTATTATATTTACTGGGTGTCTAACATGATATCGACATCATAAGTATGTTCAATGGAAGCCTATATATGTAATAAAACCCCACAACTGTCTTATTATATTTACTGGGTGTCTAACATGATATCGACATCATAAGTATGTTGAAAGGAAGCCTATATATATGTAATAAAAACCAACAACTGTCTTATTATATGTATTGGGTGTCTAACATGATATCGACATCATAAGTATGTTCAAAGGAAGCCTATATATGTAATAAAAACCCACATCTGTCTTATTATATTTATTGGGTGTCTAACATGATATCGACATCATAAGTATGTTCAAAGGAAGCCTATATATGTAATAAAATCCCACAACTGTCTTATTATATTTATTGGGTGTCTACCATGATATCGACATCATAAGTATGTTCAAAGGAAGCCTATATATGTAATAAAACCCCACAACTGTCTTATTATATTTATTGGGTGTCTAACATAATATCGACATCATAAGTATGTTCAATGGAAGCATATATATGTAATAAAAACCCACAATTGTCTTGTTATATTTATTGGGTGTCTAACATGATATCGACATCATAAGTATGTTTAAAGGAAGCCTATATATGTAATAAAACTCCACAACTGTCTTATTATATTTATTGGGTGTCTAGCATGATATCGACATCATAAGTATGTTCAAAGGAAGCCTATATATGTAATAAAACCCCACAACTGTCTTATTATATTTATTGGGTGTCTAACATGATATCGACATCATAAGTATGTTGAATGGAAGCCTATATATGTAATAAAACCCCACAACTGTCTTATTATATTTACTGGGTGTCTAACATGATATCGACATCATAAGTAAGTTCAAAGGAAGCCTATATATATGTAATAAAACCCCACAACTGTCTTATTATATTTATTGGGTGTCTAACATGATATCGACATCATAAGTATGTTTAAAGGAAGCCTATATATGTAATAAAACCCCACAACTGTCTTATTATATTTACTGGGTGTCTAACATGATATCGACATCATAAGTATGTTCAAAGGAAGCCTATATATGTAATAAAACCCCACAACTGTCTTATTATATTTATTGGGTGTATAACATGATATCGACATCATAAGTATGTTCAAAGGAAGCCTATATATGTAATAAAACCCCACAACTGTCTTATTATATTTATTGGGTGTCTAACATGATATCGACATCATAAGTATGTTCAGTGGAAGCCTATATATGTAATAAAACCCCACAACTGTCTTATTATATTTACTGGGTGTCTAACATGATATCGACATCATAAGTATGTTCAAAGGAAGCCTATATATGTAATAAAACTCCACAACTGTCTTATTATATTTATTGGGTTTCTAACATGATATCGACATCATAAGTATGTTCAAAGGAAGCCTATATATGTAATAAAAACCCACAATTGTCTTGTTATATTTATTGGGTGTCTAACATGATATCGACATCATAAGTATGTTTAAAGGAAGCCTATATATGTAATAAAACTCCACAACTGTCTTATTATATTTATTGGGTGTCTAGCATGATATCGACATCATAAGTATGTTCAAAGGAAGCCTATATATGTAATAAAACCCCACAACTGTCTTATTATATTTATTGGGTGTCTAACATGATATCGACATCATAAGTATGTTCAATGGAAGCCTATATATGTAATAAAACCCCACAACTGTCTTATTATATTTACTGGGTGTCTAACATGATATCGACATCATAAGTAAGTTCAAAGGAAGCCTATATATATGTAATAAAACCCCACAACTGTCTTATTATATTTATTGGGTGTCTAACATGATATCGACATCATAAGTATGTTCAAAGGAAGCCTATATATGTAATAAAACCCCACAACTGTCTTATTATATTTACTGGGTGTCTAACATGATATCGACATCATAAGTATGTTCAAAGGAAGCCTATATATGTAATAAAACCCCACAACTGTCTTATTATATTTATTGGGTGGCTAACATGATATCGACATCATAAGTATGTTCAAAGGAAGCCTAATTATATGTAATAAAACCCCACAACTGTCTTATTATATTTATTGGGTGTATAACATGATATCGACATCATAAGTATGTTCAAAGGAAGCCTATATATGTAATAAAACCCCACAACTGTCTTATTATATTTATTGGGTGTCTAACATGATATCGACATCATAAGTATGTTCAATGGAAGCCTATATATGTAATAAAACCCCACAACTGTCTTATTATATTTACTGGGTGTCTAACATGATATCGACATCATAAGTATGTTCAAAGGAAGCCTATATATGTAATAAAACTCCACAACTGTCTTATTATATTTATTGGGTTTCTAACATGATATCGACATCATAAGTATGTTCAATGGAAGCCTATATATGTAATAAAACCCCACAACTGTCTTATTATATTTATTGGGTGTCTAGCATGATATCGACATCATAAGTATGTTCAAAGGAAGCCTATATATGTAATAAAACCCCACAACTGTCTTATTATATTTATTGGGTGTCTAACATGATATCGACATCATAAGTATGTTCAATGGAAACCTATATATGTAATAAAACCCCACAACTGTCTTATTATATTTATTGGGTGTCTAACATGATATCGACATCATAAGTATGTTCAATGGAAGCCTATATATGTAATACAAACCCACAATTGTCTTGTTATATTTATTGGGTGTCTAACATGATATCGACATATTAAGTATGTTTAAAGGAATCCTATATATGTAATAAAACTCCACAACTGTCTTATTATATTTATTGGGTGGATAACATGATTTCGACACCATAAGTATGTTCAATGGAAGCCTATATATGTAATACAACCCCACAACTGTCTTATTATATTTACTGGGTGTCTAACATGATATCGACATCATAAGTATGTTCAATGGAAGCCTATATATGTAATAAAACCCCACAACTGTCTTATTATATTTACTGGGTGTCTAACATGATATCGACATCATAAGTATGTTCAAAGGAAGCCTATATATATGTAATAAAAACCCACAACTGTCTTATTATATTTATTGGGAGTCTAACATGATATCGACATCATAAGCAGCGATAGAAATAAGCCAGAATATTTACTTGTCCGCCGGACAAGTACGTTTTGAAATCTACTTGTCCGCCAAAATTTTAACTTGTCCGAGTGGTTGTGAAGGGGAATCGAATCTTCGAAAAAACTTTAAAAGTCTGTCTTATTTTTATGACAACAACACAATGTTCCTGCTGTTTCGTTGCATGTACATCTGAGTGACTTGTGATCAAAGACACAATTTGATTTAATCTGCAAATTTAGAAATTATATTTGCAACTATTTTTCGGTCCATTATTCATCATCACGAATAATAAAATTAGACATGTTACATGATGTATACATATATTTTAGTGATGCTGATATGAACGCTTTTATATAAATAATTATTACAATGATAGGAATGAGACAATTGTTTCATTGCTATTTGTTTTATAATGTTGCAAAAACTGTTTATGTTTAATATGGTATATATATATATATATATAACATATAACACTGCTGTAAAATGTTGGCATCAGTTTGTCATTGAAGATGCCACTCAACCATCCGGAACACGACCAATGCAAAGCCAGGAAATGTTGTCACAAAATCATAATAAACTATATCATCTAATAATATTTTGTTAAACCTCTATGAACTTCAATATTAACAAATTTCTGTATTTTACAAACGAATATAATATTCAATTGATCATCAGCAAACAAACGCATATTTTTTCCTAAATATTATATTACCATTTCAATGATGATAAAACAGTTTTAACGGTGCCTGAATTACATTTACCAGGCGGAAAATAATTTATAGATTTAGTTACGTCGTAACGTTGCTGCCGTGTGCAGACCGCCGTAGTTGGCGGAAGCCGACATGTCAACCAAGGAGCCTCTATTTGGACAGGAGGCTTCACTGAGCGAGAAAATGGCAGTCTACACTGAAGGTTTTTGTCCGCCATTCGGGAGGCAAGCGCATGCGCCTGCGGGACCCGCAGCGCGCGATGTTAACGTATTTGATCAGTTACCTCATTTCATCAGAATAATCACCAAGCTGTGATGTGTCATATAAAATGAAATACATTAATGTAATCGATGAAGTTTTTTACCTATCACAATTCAAATAATGAAATTTGCAAACAAAACACGTAGAAACGTTGCAATTATTTATTGAGCCATCTGAACTTCGTAGAGTTTCATCAGAATAATCATCAGACTGTACCACTTATGATATAATTCAAATATTGAGGTTATCGTTGAAAATGTTGAGCAATGGTAATGCAAAGAACTGCATTTTCTGCACGCGTATGGTCTGGCTTGGCGCAACTCCAGAATGGCGGACGAACTGCTTACGTACTCTCCTCGAACAATGTAGATAGCGCGCGCTGCACCGTCTTGTATTGATATACGGTCTTTGATGTCAACAGCGGTTGGCGCCTCGTCCCCGGCCGCGCGTCTTGCATAATTCGGTTTCGAAAACTCGCAATTTATGGTTAAAATAAATGTTACATAGTTACAACAACACTTATGAAATTTCATTAATATTCCGTTTATCAACCAGCACCATAGATTTACCGGAGAGCCAGTTACAAGTTTTGAAAACTGTCACCGATCTGGACTGGACTGGATCGGCAAACGACGTTCGATGACTTGGTCGTGGAAGACTGCCGAGTCCGCGTGGTTTAAGCGTAATAATGATTAAAACTATGTAATTATTCAAATAACAGGTAGCGATACAAAGTCTACTATTTCCAAAGTTCATCAAATATGATTCGTGAGCGGAAGCAAGTTGTACGTCGGCCAAACTGAACGATTTACGATTGTGTTAAATACAGCCTCGATCAACGATGGCTGATGCGGGGTCTGTTCTACGCGTATGACAGAGCTAGGTCGGTGCGCTCAGCGGATGACCCTGTTAACGCAGGCACTAACTTCGGTCGAACACTGACGTACAACACACTGGCGGCGGAACGACAAGACGCCGACACACTAACGAAATTGGAACACGCGCGATTGCTAGTGAACTTCATTTACGTTTGAATTTCCTCAAATAAAAAGTTTGCAATGTTGCATGCGTCACTATTTAATGTAAATTTTCACTTGTCCACCGGATAACCATGTAGAGTCATTTTACTTGTCCGGGCCAAAAATCACTTGTCCCGGACAAACGGAGAAGTGTTATTTCGAACGCTGATAAGTATGTTCAAAGGAAGCCTATATATGTAATAAAACCCCACAACTGTCTTATTATATTTATTGGGTGTCTAACATGATATCGACATCATAAGTATGTTCAAAGGAAGCCTATATATGTAATAAAACCCACAACTGTCTTATTGTATTTATTGGGTGTCTAACATAATATAGACATCATAAGTATGTTCAAAGGAAGCCTATATATGTAATAAAACCCCACAACTGTCTTATTATATTTATTGGGTGTCTAACATGATATCGACATCATAAGTATGTTCAAAGGAAGCCTATATATGTAATAACACCCAACAACTGTCTTATTATATTTATTGGGTGTCTAACATGATATCGACATCATAAGTATGTTCGAAGGAAGCCTATATATGTAATAAAACCCCACAACTGTCTTATTATATTTATTGGGTGTCTAACATGATATCGACATCATAAGTATGTTCAAAGGAAGCCTATATATGTAATAAAACCCCACAACTGTCTTATTATATTTATTGGGTGGCTGACATGATATCGACATCATAAGTATGTTCAAAGGAAGCCTAATTATATGTAATAAAACTACACAACTGTCTTATTATATTTATTGGGTGTATAACATGATATCGACATCATAAGTATGTTCAAAGGAAGCCTATATATGTAATAAAACCCCACAACTGTCTTATTATATTTATTGGGTGTCTAACATGATATCGACATCATAAGTATGTTCAATGGAAGCCTATATATGTAATAAAACCCCACAACTGTCTTATTATATTTACTGGGTGTCTAACATGATATCGACATCATAAGTATGTTCAATGGAAGCCTATATATGTAATAAAACCCCACAACTGTCTTATTATATTTATTGGGTGTCTAACATGATATCGACATCATAAGTATGTTCAATGGAAGCCTATATATGTAATAAAAACCCACAATTGTCTTGTTATATTTATTGGGTGTCTAACATGATATCGACATCTTAAGTATGTTTAAAGGAATCCTATATATGTAATAAAACTCCACAACTGTCTAATTATATTTATTGGGTGGCTAAAATGATATCGACACCGTAAGTATGTTCAATGGAAGCCTATATATGTAATAAAACTCCACAACTGTCTTATTATATTTATTGGGTGTCTAGCATGATATCGACATCATAAGTATGTTCAAAGGAAGCCTATATATGTAATAAAACCCCACAGCTGTCTTATTATATTTATTGGGTGTCTAACATGATATCGACATCATAAGTATGTTCAATGGAAGCCTATATATGTAATAAAACCCCACAACTGTCTTATTATATTTACTGGGTGTCTAACATGATATCGACATCATAAGTATGTTCAAAGGAAGCCTATATATATGTAATAAAAACCCACAACTGTCTTATTATATTTATTGGTTGTCTAACATGATATCGACATCATAAGTATGTTCAATGGAAGCCTATATATGTAATAAAACCCCACAACTGTCTTATTATATTTATTGGGTGTCTAACATGATATCGACATCATAAGTATGTTGAAAGGAAGCCTATATATATGTAATAAAAACCCACAACTGTCTTATTATATGTATTGGGTGTCTAACATGATATCGACATCATAAGTATGTTCAAAGGAAGCCTATATATGTAATAAAACCCCACAACTGTCTTATTATATTTATTGGGTGTCTAACATGATATCGACATCATAAGTATGTTCAAAGGAAGCCTATATATGTAATAACACCCCACAACTGTCTTATTATATTTATTGGGTGTCTAACATGATATCGACATCATAAGTATGTTCGAAGGAAGCCTATATATGTAATAAAACCCCACAACTGTCTTATTATATTTATTGGGTGTCTAACATGATATCGACATCATAAGTATGTTCAAAGGAAGCCTATATATGTAATAAAACCCCACAACTGTCTTATTATATTTATTGGGTGTCTAACATCATATCGACATCATAAGTATGTTCAATGGAAGCCTATATATGTAATAAAACCCCACAACTGTCTTATTATATTTACTGGGTGTCTAACATGATATCGACATCATAAGTATGTTCAAAGGAAGCCTATATATATGTAATAAAACCCCACAGCTGTCTTATTATATTTATTGGGTGTCTAACATGATATCGACATCATAAGTATATTCAAAGGAAGCCTATATATGTAATAAAACCCCACAACTGTCTTATTATATTTACTGGGTGTCTAACATGATATCGACATCATAAGTATGTTCAAAGGAAGCCTATATATGTAATAAAACCCCACAACTGTCTTATTATATTTATTGGGTGGCTAACATGATATCGACATCATAAGTATGTTCAAAGGAAGCCTAATTATATGTAATAAAACCCCACAACTGTCTTATTATATTTATTGGGTGTATAACATGATATCGACATCATAAGTATGTTCAAAGGAAGCCTATATATGTAATAAAACCCCACAACTGTCTTATTATATTTATTGGGTGTCTAACATGATATCGACATCATAAGTATGTTCAATGGAAGCCTATATATGTAATAAAACCCCACAACTGTCTTATTATATTTACTGGGTGTCTAACATGATATCGACATCATAAGTATGTTCAAAGGAAGCCTATATATGTAATAAAACTCCACAACTGTCTTATTATATTTATTGGGTGGCTAACATGATATCGACATCATAAGTATGTTCAATGGAAGCCTATATATGTAATAAAACCCCACAACTGTCTTATTATATTTATTGGGTGTCTAGCATGATATCGACATCATAAGTATGTTCAAAGGAAGCCTATATATGTAATAAAACACCACAACTGTCTTATTATATTTATTGGGTGTCTAACATGATATCGACATCATAAGTATGTTCAATGGAAACCTATATATGTAATAAAACCCCACAACTGTCTTATTATATTTATTGGGTGTCTAACATGATATCGAC
The DNA here is from genome assembly GCA_020002185.1 of Paraescarpia echinospica. Classification (NCBI taxonomy): domain Eukaryota; kingdom Metazoa; phylum Annelida; class Polychaeta; order Sabellida; family Siboglinidae; genus Paraescarpia; species Paraescarpia echinospica. The sequence goes on along the minus strand of JAHLWY010001303.1, from coordinate 1,868 downwards.
ATCATAAGTATGTTCAATGGAAGCCTATATATGTAATAAAAACCCACAATTGTCTTGTTATATTTATTGGGTGTCTAACAAGATATCGACATCTTAAGTATGTTTAAAGGAAGCCTATATATGTAATAAAAATCCACAACTGTCTTATTATATTTATTGGGTGTCTAGCATGATATCGACATCATAAGTATGTTCAAAGGAAGCCTATATATGTAATAAAACCCCACAGCTGTCTTATTATATTTATTGGGTGTCTAACATGATATCGACATCATAAGTATGTTCAATGGAAGCCTATATATGTAATAAAAAACCCACAACTGTCTTATTATATTTACTGGGTGTCTAACATGATATCGACATCATAAGTATGTTCAAAGGAAGCCTATATATATGTAATAAAAACCCACAACTGTCTTATTATATTTATTGGTTGTCTAACATGATATCGACATCATAAGTATGTTCAAAGGAAGCCTATATATGTAATAAAACCCCACAACTGTCTTATTATATTTATTGGGTGTCTAACATGATATCGACATCATAAGTATGTTCAATGGAAGCCTATATATGTAATACAACCCCACAACTGTCTTATTATATTTACTGGGTGTCTAACATGATATCGACATCATAAGTATGTTCAATGGAAGCCTATATATGTAATAAAACCCCACAACTGTCTTATTATATTTACTGGGTGTCTAACATGATATCGACATCATAAGTATGTTCAAAGGAAGCCTATATATATGTAATAAAAACCCACAACTGTCTTATTATATTTATTGGGAGTCTAACATGATATCGACATCATAAGCAGCGATAGAAATAAGCCAGAATATTTACTTGTCCGCCGGACAAGTACGTTTTGAAATCTACTTGTCCGCCAAAATTTTAACTTGTCCGAGTGGTTGTGAAGGGGAATCGAATCTTCGAAAAAACTTTAAAAGTCTGTCTTATTTTTATGACAACAACACAATGTTCCTGCTGTTTCGTTGCATGTACATCTGAGTGACTTGTGATCAAAAACACAATTTGATTTAATCTGCAAATTTAGAAATTATATTTGCAACTATTTTTCGGTCCATTATTCATCATCACGAATATTAAAATTAGACATGTTACATGATGTATACATATATTTTAGTGATGCTGATATGAACGCTTTTATATAAATAATTATTACAATGATAGGAATGAGACAATTGTTTCATTGCTATTTGTTTTATAATGTTGCAAAAACTGTTTATGTTTAATATGGTATATATATATATATATAACATATAACACTGCTGTAAAATGTTGGCATCAGTTTGTCATTGAAGATGCCACTCAACCACCCGGAACACGACCAATGCAAAGCCAGGAAATGTTGTCACAAAATCATAATAAACTATATCATCTAATAATATTTTGTTAAACCTCTATGAACTTCAATATTAACAAAGTTCTGTATTTTACAAACGAATATAATATTCAATTGATCATCAGCAAACAAACGCATATTTGTTCCTAAATATTATATTACCATTTCAATGATGATAAAACAGTTTTAACGGTGCCTGAATTACATTTACCAGGCGGAAAATAATTTATAGATTTAGTTACGTCGTAACGTTGCTGCCGTGTGCAGACCGCCGTAGTTGGCGGAAGCCGACATGTCAACCAAGGAGCCTCTATTTGGACAGGAGGCTTCACTGAGCGAGAAAATGGCAGTCTACACTGAAGGTTTTTGTCCGCCATTCGGGAGGCAAGCGCATGCGCCTGCGGGACCCGCAGCGCGCGATGTTAACGTATTTGATCAGCTACCTCATTTCATCAGAATAATCACCAAGCTGTGATGTGTCATATAAAATGAAATA
>JAHLWY010001302.1:0-23013 GCA_020002185.1 Paraescarpia echinospica | reverse complement strand
AATAATGAGGGGCTGTACCAAGGTGACCTTAATTGTGAGGTGATTATATTAGCAGGACTAACTTTCTATACATTACTGTTAAATAAATAATTTGGGACACTCCTAGTGTGACCTAAATTATTAGGTGATTCTATTAGCAGGAGTATCCTACATTTTCGTGGTGTAGAAATGATTTCAGACTACCAAGGTGACGTTAATTGTGAGGTGAATGTATTAGCAGGACTAACTTCTTCACTTTATAGGTACAGAAATCATTTGGGACTGTCCCAGGGTGACATTAATTAGCAGGACTAATTGCTATGCTTTATTGTTATACAAAAATGTTGAATGTTCCAGGGTGATTTTAATTGTGAGGTAACTATATTAGAGGACTAACATCCACATTTTACTTGTGCAGAAATCATTTTGTACTGTCTTGGTAATGGTCAGCTGAATGTATTAACAGGACCTATTTCTACACTTTACTTGTACTGAAATAATAAGGGACTGTACCAAGGTGACCTTAATTATGAGGTGACTGTAATAGCAGGACTAACTTCTACATTTTAATGGTATACACTTTACTGGTACACAAATCATTTAGTTCTGTCCTAGGGTGAACTTAATTGTGAGGTCACTGTATTAGCAGCACTAACTTCTACTCTTTACTTGTACAGAAATAATGAGTGATTGGACCAGGGTGACCTTAATTGTTAGGTAATTGTATTAGCAGGACTAACTACTACACCTTACTGGTGCAAACATAATTTGGGACACTCCCAGGGTGACCTTAATTATGAGGTGACTCTATTAGCAGCAGTATCCATCTACATTTTACTGGTGTAGAAATAATTTAAAACTACCAAGGTGACCATAATTGTGAGGTGACCTTATTAGCAGGACTAACTTCTACACGTTACTGCTACAGAAATAATTTCAGACCGTAGCAAGGTGACCTTCATTGTTAGGTCACTGTATTAGCTAGAATAACTTCTTCACTTTACTGGTACAGAAATCATTTCGGACTGTCCCAGGGTGACCTTAGTTAACAGGTCTAACTTCTATGCTTTAGTGGTACAGACATATTTTGGGAATATTCCAGGGTGACTTTAATAGTGAGGTGACTATATTAGCAGGACTAACTTCCACACTTTACTGGAACAGAAATCATTTGGTACAGTCCTAGGATGACCTTAATTGTGAGGTGACTGTATTAGCAGGACTAACATCTGCACTTTTCTTGTACAGAAATCATTTGGTACTGTCTTTGGGTGAACTTAATTGTGAGGTAACTGTATTAGCAGGACTAACTTCTACATTTTACTGGTACATAAATAATTTGGGACTCTCCCAGGGTGACCTTAATTATGAGGTGACTGTATTAGCAGGACAAACTTCTACACTTTACTGGTACAAAAATAATGTAGGATTGTACCAAGGTGTCTTTATTTGTGAGGTGACTGTATCATCATGAATAACTTCCTCACCTTTCTGGTGCAGAAATAATTTGGTACTCTCTTAGGGTGACCTTAATTGTGAGGTGACTGTTTTACAAGGGGTAAATTCTACACTTTATTATTACAGAAATAATGTGTCACTGTACCATGGTGACCTTAATTGTGAGGTAACTGTATTACCAAGACTAAATTCTACACTTTACATGTACAGAAATCATTTGTTTCTGTCTTTGGGTGACCTTAATTGTGATGTGACTGTATTAGCAGGACTAACTTCTACACTTTACTGGTACAGAAATAGTGTGGGATTGTACCAAAGTGACCTGATTTGTGAGGTGACTGTATCAGCAGAACTAACTTCCTACACTCTACTGGTACAAAAATAATGTGGGACAATACGAAGGTTACCTTAACTGTGTATTAGTAGGGCTAACTTCTACATTTTGTTGTTACATAAATAATTTCGGACTGTACCAGGGTGTCCTTAATAGTCAGGTGACTGTATTAGCAGGCCTAATTTCTACACTTTATTGGTACAGGAGTAATTTCAGACTGTGCATTGGTAACCTTAATTGTGAGGTGACTATTAGAATGACTATCTTATACACTTTACTGGTACAGAAATAATGAGGGACTGTACGAAGGTGACCTTAATTGTGAGGTGACTGAATTAACGGGATTAACTTCTGCACTTTACTGGTACAGAAATCATTTGGTACTGTCCCAGTGTGACCTTAATTAGCAGGACTAACTTCTATGCTTTATTGTTATAGAAATTTTTTGGAATGTTCCAGGGTGATTTTAATTTTGAGGTGACTGTATTAGCAGCACTAACATCTACACTTTACTTGTACAGATATAATGAGTGATTGTACCAAGATGACCTTAATAGTCAAGTGACTGTAATAGCAGAATTAATTTCTACACTTTCCTTGTACATAAATCATTTTGGACTCTCCCAGTGCAACCTTAATTATGAGGTGATTGTATTAGCAGGACTAACTTCTACACCTTACTGGTGCAAAAATAATTTCAGACACTCCCAGGGTGACCTTAATTATGAGGTGACTCTATTAGCAGGAATATCCTTAAACATTTTACTGGTGTAGAAATAATTTCAGACTACCAAGGTGACCTTAATTGTGTGGTAACTGTATTACCAGGACTAAATTCTACACTTTACATGTACAGAAATCATTTGGTACTGTCTTTGGGTGACCGTAATTGTGATATGACTGTATTAGTAGGACTAACTTCTACATTTTACTGGTACAGAAATAATTTGGGACTGTAACATGGTTACCTTAATGAACAATACTAACTTCTACACGTTACTGCTACAGAAATAATTTCAGACTGTACCAAGGTCACCTTTATTGTGAGGTCACTGTATTAGCTAGACTAACTTGTTCACTTTATTCGTACATAAATCATCTGGGACTGTCCCAGGGTGACATTAATTAACATGACTAATTCCTATGCTTTAGTAGTACAGACATATTTTGGGACTGTTCCAGGGTGACTTTAATTGTGAGGTGACTGTATTAGCTGGACTAACTTCCACATTTTACTGGTGCAAAAATAATTTGGAACTCCCAGGGTGACCTTAATTAGCAGGACTAACTTCTACGCTTGATTGTTATAGAAAAAAATTGGGAATGTTCCAGGGTGATTTTAATAGTTAGTTGACAGTATTAGCAGGAATAACATCCACACTTTACTTGTGCAGAAATAATTTTATTCTGCCCTAGGGTGACATTACTTGGGAGGTGACTGTATTAGCAGGACCAATTTCTACACTTTACTAGTACAGAAATAATGTGGGACTGTACCAAGGTGACCTTAATTGTGACGTGACTGTATTAACAGGACTAACTTCTACACTTTATTGGTACACAAATTATTTAGTACTGTCTTTGGGTGACCTTAATTGTGAGGTGACTGTAGTAGCAGGAATAACTTCTACACTTTACTGGTACAGAAATAATGAGGGACTGTTACAAGGTGACCTTAATTGTAATGTGACTATATTAGCAGGACTAACTGCCACACCTTACTGGTGTAGAAATAATTTGGTACTCTCCTAGGGTGACTTTAATTGTGAGGTGACTGCATTAGCAGGACTAACTTCTACACTTTACTGGTATAGAAATAATGTTAGACTGTACCAAGGTGACCTTATTTGTAAGGTGACTATATTAACAGGACTAACTTCTACACTTTACTGGTACAGAAATAATGTGGGACTGTTCCAAGGTGACGTTAATTATGAGGTGAATGTATTAGCAGGACTAACTTCAACACTTTACTGGTACAAAAATAATGTATGATTGTACCAAGGTGTCTTTATTTGTGAGGTGACTGTATCATCAGGAATAACTTCCTCACCTTCCTGGTGCAGAAATAATTTGGTATTCTCTTAGGGTGACGTTAATTGTGAGGTGTCTGTTTTACAAGGGGTAAATTCTACATTTTATTATTACAGAAGTAATGTGTCACTGTACCATGATGACCTTAATTGTGAGGTAACTGTATTACCAAGACTAAATTCTACACTTTACATGTACAGAAATCATTTGGTTCTGTCTTTGGGTGACCTTAATTGTGATGTGACTGTATTAGCAGCACTAATTTCTACACTTTACTTGTACAGAAATAATGAGTGATTGTACCAAGGTGACTTTAATTATCAGGTGATTCTATTAGCAGGAGTATCCTTCTACATTTTACTGGTGTAGATATAATTTCAGACTACCAAGGTGACCTTAATTGTGAGGTAACTGTATTACCAGGACAAAATTCTACACTTTACATGTACAGAAATCATTTGGTACTGTCTTTGGGTGACCGTAATTGTGAGATGACTGTATTAGCAGGACTAACTTCTACATTTTACTGGTACAGAACTAATTTGGGACTGTACCATGGTGACCTTAATGAACAGTACTAACTTCTACACGTTACTGCTACAGAAATAATTTCAGACTGTACCAACGTGACCTTCATTGTGAGGTCACGGTATTAGCTAGAATAACTTCTTTACTTTATTCGTACAGAAATCGTCTGGGACTGTCCAAGGGTGACCTTAATTAACAGGACTAACTCCTATGCTTTAGTGGTACAGTCATATTTTGGGACTGTTCCAGGGTGACTTTAATTGTGAGGTGAATATTAGCTGGACAAACTTCCACACATTACTGGTGCAAAAATAATTTGGAACTCCCAGAGTGACCTTAATTAGCAGGACTAACTTCTACGCTTGATTGTTATAAAAAAAAATTGGGAATGTTCCAGGGTGATTTTAATTGTGAGGTGACAGTATTAGCAGGAATAACATCCACACTTTACTTGTGCAGAAATAATTTTGTTCTGTCCTAGGGTGACCTTACTTGGGAGGTGACTGTATTAGCAGTACCAATTTCTACACTTTACTGGTACAGAAATAATGTGGGACTGTACCAAGGTGACCTTAATTTTGAGGTGACTGCATTAGCAGGACTAATTTCTACACTTTACTGGTATAGAAATAATGTTAGACTGTACCAAAGTGACCTTATTTGTGAGGTGGCTATATTGACAGGACTAACTTCTACACTTTACTGGTACAGAAATATTGTGGGACTGTTCCAAGGTGACCTTAACTGTGAGGTGCTTGTATTAGCAGGACTAACTTCTACATTTTACTGATACAGAAATAATTTGTGACTGTACCAGGATGACCTTATTTGAGAGGTGACTGTATTAGCAGGACTAATTTCTACATTCTACTGGTACATAAATAATTTCAGCCTGTACCAAGGTGACCTTAATTGTGAGGTGACTGTATTAGCAGGACTAACTTCCACATTTTACTGCTGTAGAACTAATTTCAGACTACCAAGGTGACGTCAATAATGAGGTAACCTTATTAGCAGGACTAACTTCTACACCTTACTGGTGCAAAAATAATTTGGTACTCTCCTATGGTGACCTTAATTGTGAGGTGACTGTATTAGTAGGACTAATTTCTACATTTTACCTGTACAGAAATAATTTCGGACTGTACCAGGGTGTCATTAATAGTCAGGTGACTGTTTTAGTAATACTAATTTCTACACGTTACTGGTACAGAAATAATGAGGGGCTGTACCAAGGTGACCTTAATTGTGAGGTGATTATATTAGCAGGACTAACTTTCTATACATTACTGTTAAATAAATAATTTGGGACACTCCTAGTGTGACCTAAATTATTAGGTGATTCTATTAGCAGGAGTATCCTACATTTTTGTGGTGTAGAAATGATTTCAGACTACCAAGGTGACGGTAATTGTGAGGTGAATGTATTAGCAGGACTAACTTATTCACTTTTTTGGTACAGAAATCATTTGGGACTGTCCGATGGTGACCTTAATTAGTAGGACTAACTTCTATGCTTGATTGTTATTCAAAAATTTTGGAATGTTCCAGGGTGATTTTAATTGTGAGGTGACTATATTAGAGGACTAACATCCACATTTTACTTGTGCAGATATCATTTTGTACTGTCTTGGTAATGGCCAGCTCAGTGTATTAGTAGGACCTATTTCTACACTTTACTGGTACAGAAATAATAAGGGACTGTACCAAGGTGACCTTAATTATGAGGTGACTGTATTAGCAGGACTAACTTCTACATTTTAATGGTATACACTTTACTAGTACAGAAATCATTTGGTTCTGTCCTAGGGTGAACTTAATTGTGAGGTGACTGTATTAGCAGCACTAACTTCTACACTTTACTTGTAAAGAAATAATGAGTGATTGTACCAAGGTTACCTTAATTGATAGGTGATTGTATTAGCTAAACTAACTTCTGCGCTTTACTGGTACAGAAATCATTTGATACTGTCCCAGTGTGACCTTAATTAGCAGGACTAACTTCTATGCTTTATTGTTATACAAAAATTTTGGATTGTTCCAGGGTGATTTTAATTGTGAGGTGACTATATTAGAGGACTAACATCCACATTTTACTTGTGCAGAAATCATTTTGTACTGTCTTGGTAATGGTCAGCTCAGTGTATTAGCAGGACCTATTTCTACACTTTACTGGTACAGAAATAATAAGGGACTGTACCAAGGTGACCTTAATTATGAGGTGACTGTATTAGCAGGACTAACTTCTACATTTTAACGGTATACACTTTACTGGTACACAAATCATTTAGTTCTGTCCTAGGGTGAATTTAATTGTGAGGTCACTGTATTAGCAGCATTAACTTCTACACTTTACTTCTACAGAAATAATGAGTGATTGTACCAAGGTGACCTTAATTGTAAGGTAATTGTATTAGCAGGACTAACTGCTACCCCTTTCCGGTGGAAAAATAATTTGGTAGTCTCCTAGGGTGACCTTAATTGTGAGGTGACTGTATTAGTAGGACTAATTTCTACATTTTACCTGTATAGAAATAATATTGGACTGTACCAAGGTGTCCTTAATATTCTGGTGACTGTTTTGATAGTACTAATTTCTACACTTTACTGGTACAGAAATAGTGAGAGACTGTTTCAATGTGACCTTAATTGTGAGGTTACTATATTAGCAGGACTAACTTTCTACACTTTACTGTTACATAAATAATTTGGGACACTCCCAGGGTGACCTTAATTATGAGGTGACTCTATTAGCAGCAGTATCCTTCTACATTTTACTGGTGTAGAAATAATTTAAGACTACCAAGGTGACCATAATTGTGAGGTGACCTTATTAGCAGGACTAACATCTACACGTTACTGCTACAGAAATAATTTCAGACTGTAGCAAGGTGACCTTCATTGTGAGGTCACTGTATTAGCTAGAATAACTTCTGCACTTTACTGGTACAGAAATCATTTGGGACTGTCCCAGTGTGACCTTAGTTAACAGGTCTAACTTCTATGCTTTAGTGGTACAGACATATTTTGGGACTTTTCCAGGGTGACTTTAATTGTGAGGTGACTATATTAGCAGGACTAACTTCCACACTTTACTGGTACAGAAATCATTTGGTACAGTCCTAGGATGACCTTAATTGTGAGGTGACTGTATTAGTAGGACTAACATCTACACTTTTCTTGTACAGAAATCATTTGGTACTGTCTTTGGGTGAACTTAATTGTGAGGTAACTGTATTAGCAGGACTAACTTCTACATTTTACTGGTACAGAAATAATATGGGACTGTACCATGTTGACCTTAATAGTCAAGTGACTGTATTAGCAGGATTAATTTCTACACTTTACTGGTATATAAATAATTTGGGAATCTCCCAGGGTGACCTTAATTATGAGGTGACTGTATTAGCAGGACTAACTTCTACACTTTACTGGTACAAAAATAATGTAGGATTGTACCAAGGTGTCTTTATTTGTGAGGTGACTGTATCATCAGGAATAACTTCCTCACCTTCCTGGTGCAGAAATAATTTGGTACTCTCTTAGGGTGACCTTAATTGTGAGGTGATTGTTTTACAAGGGGTAAATTCTACACTTTATTATTACAGAAATAATGTGTCACTGTACCATGGTGACCTTAATTGTGAGGTAACTGTATTACCAAGACTAAATTCTACACTTTACATGTACAGAAATCATTTGTTTCTGTCTTTGGGTGACCTTAATTGTGATGTGACTGTATTAGCAGGACTAACTTCTACACTTTACTGGTACAGAAATAATGTGGGATTGTACCAAAGTGACCTGATTTGTGAGGTGACTGTATCAGCAGAACTAACTTCCTACACTCTACTGGTACAAAAATAATGTGGGACAGTACGAACGTAACATTAACTGTGAGATGACTGTATTAGTAGGGCTAACTTCTACATTTTGTTATTACAGAAATAATTTCGGACTGTACCAGGGTGTCCTTAATAGTCAGGTGACTGTATTAGGAGGCCTAATTTCTACACTTTAATGGTACAGAAGTAATTTCAGACTGTGCATTGGTAACCTTAATTGTGAGGTGACTATTAGAATGACTATCTTATACACTTTACTGGTACAGAAATAATGAGGGACTGTAAAGGTGATCTTAATTGTGAGGTGACTGAATTAACGGGACTAACTTCTGCACTTTACTGGTATAGAAATCATTTGGTACTGTCCTAGTGTGACCTTAATTAGCAGGACTAACTTCTATGCTTTATTGTTATAGAACAATTTTGGAATGTTCCAGGTTGATTTTAATTGTGAGGTGACTATTAGCAGGACTAACATCCACATTTTACTTGTGCAGAAATCATTTTGTACTGTCTTTGTAATGGTCAGGTGAATGTATTATCAGGATCTAATTCTACACTTTACTGGTACAGAAATAATAAGGCACTGTATCAAGGTGACCTTAATTATGAGGTGACTGTATTAGCAGGACTGACTTCTACATTTTAATGGTATACACTTTACTGGTACAGAAATCATTTGGTTGTGTCCTAGGGTGAACTTAATTGTGAGGTGACTGTATTAGCAGCACTAACTTCTACACTTTACTTGTACAGATATAATGAGTGATTGTACCAAGGTGACCTTAATAGTCAAGTGACTGTATTAGCAGAATTAATTTCTACACTTTACTGGTACATAAATAATTTTGGACTCTCCCAGTGCGACCTTAATTGACGTGATTGTATTAGCAGGACTAACTTCTACACCTTACTGGTGCAAAAATAATTTTGGACACTCCCAGGGTGACCTTAATTATGAGGTGACTCTATTAGCAGGAATATCCTTCTACATTTTACTGGTGTAGAAATAATTTCAGACTAACAAGGTGACCTTAATTGTGAGGTAACTGTATTACCGGGACTAAATTCTACACTTTACATGTACAGAAATCATTTGGTACTGTCTTTGGGTGACCTTAATTGTGAGATGACTGTATTAGCAGGTCTAACTTCTACATTTTACTGGTACAGAAATAATTTGGGACTGTACCATGGTAACCCTAATGAACAGTACTAACTTCTACACGTTACTGTTACAGAAATAATTTCAGACTGTACAAAGGTGACCTTCATTGTGAGGTCACTGTATTCGCTAGACTAACTTCTTTACTTTATTCGTGCAGAAATCATCTGGGACTGTCCCAGGGTGACCTTAATTAACAGGACTAACTCCTATGCTTTAGTGATACAGACATATTTTGGGACTGTTCCAGGGTGACTTTAATTGTGAGGTGACTGTATTTGCTGGACTAACTTCCACACTTTACTGGTGCAAAAATAATTTGGAACTCCCAGGGTGACCTTAGTTAGCAGGATTAACTTCTACACTTGATTGTTATATAAAAAATTGGGAATGTTCCAGGGTGATTTTAATTGTGAGGTGACAGTATTAGCAGGAATAACATCCACACTTTACTTGAGCAGAAATAATTTTGTTCTGTCCTAGGGTGACCTTACTTGGGAGGTGACTGTATTAGCAGGGCCAATTTCTACACTTTACTAGTACAGAAATAATGTGGGACTGTACCAAAGTGACCTTAATTGTGAGGTGACTGTATTAACACGACTAACTTCTACACTTTATTGGTACACAAATTATTTAGTACTGTCTTTGGGTGACCTTAATTGTGAGGTGACTGTAGTAGCAGTAATAACTTCTACTCTTTACTTGTACAGAAATAATGAGGGACTGATACAAGGTGACCTTAATTGTAATGTGACTATATTAGCAGGACTAACTTCTACACTTTACTGGTACAGAAATAATGTGGGACTGTTCCAAGGTGACCTTAACTGTGAGGTGATTGTATTAGCAGGACTAACTTCTATATTTTACTGGTACTGAAGTAATTTGTGACTGTACCAGGATGACCTTAATAGACAGGTGACTGTATTAGCAGGACTAATTTATACATTCTACTGGTACATAAATAATTTCAGCCTGTACCAAGGTGACCTTAATTGTGAGGTGACTCTATTAGCAGGACTAACTTCCACACTTTAGTAGTACAGAAATAATTTCAGACTGTACCACGGTGACCTTAATTGTGAGGTGACCTTAATTGTGAGGTGACTGTATTAGTAGGACTAACTTCTACACTCTACTGGTACATAAATCATTTGGTACTGTCCGTGGGTGACCTTTAGTTCTGAGGCAATAGCTCTAAACATCATTTTTCACAAAATGTAGAAACCATCTGTCATTAACCACTTTTATCATTTGCCACTGATAGAACATGTGTAAGCCATCTTTAAAAGATACATGCTCCGTTACTTGATATATTATTTGAATATATGTCATTGATAGCATCTATATAATACAAATATACTGGAAAAAGTAAACTATTATCAAGCCTCAGGAATTAAGTAAAACTAAATCGCTTTTATAAAAAACGTTTTACACTTTTTGGACATACTTTTCAGATATGATGATCCATGCATGTGCATTAGATGGACATTGGTAGAAAATGCATTTCTGTGTCAGGAGAGGTTCGTGGACTTGATTCCCGAGTGACTGGTGCAGAAGGTAGACCAACAAATACACAGCAACAGATAAGTAACCTTAATTGTGAGGTGACTGTATTAGCAGTACTAACTTTCTACATTTTATTGTTAGATAAATAATTTGGGACTCTCCCAGGGTGACCGTAATTATGAGGTGACTGTATTATCTGAACTAACTTCTACATTTTACTGGTACATAAATCTTTTGGTACTGTGCTAGGGTGACCTTAATTGTGAGGCAATAACTCTATTCATCATTTTTCGCAAAATGTAGAAACTATGTGTCATTAACCACTTTTATCATTTGCCACTGATAGAACATGTGTAAGCCATCTTTGAAAGATACATGCTCCGTTACTTGATATATTATTTGAATATATGTCATTGATAGCATCTATATAATACAAATATACTGGAAAAAGTAAACTATTATCATGCCTCAGGAATTAAGTAAAACTAAATCGCTTTTATAAAAAACGTTTTAGACTTTTTGGACATACTTTTCAGATATGATGATCCATGCATGTGCATTAGATTGGCATTGATAGAAAATGCATTTCTGTTTCAGGAGAGGTTCTTTGTCTTGATTCCCAAGTGACTGGTGCAGAAGGTAGAACAACAAATACACAACAACAGATAAGTAACCTTAATTGTCAGGTGACTGTATTAGCAGGACTAACTTCCACATTTTACTGCTGTAGAACTAATTTCAGACTACCAAGGTGACCTCATTTGTGAGGTGACCTTATTAGCACGACTAACTTCTACACCTTACTGGTGCAAAAATAATTTGGTACTCTCCTATGGTGACCTTAATTGTGAGGTTACTGTATTAGTAGGACTAACATCTACACTTTTCTTGTACAGAAATCATTTGGTACTGTCTTTGGGTGAACTTAATTGTGAAGAAACTGTATTAGCAGGACTAACTTCTACATTTTACTGGTACATAAATAGTTTGGGACTGTACCATGGTGACCTTAATAGTCAAGTGACTGTATTAGCAGGATTAATTTATACACTTTACTGGTACATAAATAATTTGGGACTCTCCCAGGGTGACCTTAATTATGAGGTGATTGTATTAGCAGGACTAACTTCTACACTTTAGTGGTACAAAAATAATGTGGGATTGTACCAAAGTGACCTGATTTGTGAGGTGACTGTATCAGCAGAACTAACTTCCTACACTCTACTGGTACAAAAATAATGTTGGACAGTACGAAGGTGACCTTAACTGTGAGATGTCTGTATTAGTAGGGCTAACTTCTACATTTTGTTGTTACAGAAATAATTTCGGACTGTAATAGGGTGTCCTTAATAGTCAGGTGACTGTATTAGCAGGCCTAATTTCTACACTTTATTGGTACAGAAGTAATTTCAGACTGTGCATTGGTAACCTTAATTGTGAGGTGACTATTAGAATGACTATCTTATACACTTTACTGGTACAGAAATAATGAGGGACTGTACGGAGGTGACCTTAATTGTGAGGAGACTGAATTAACGGGACTAACTTCTGCACTTTACTTGTACAGAAATCATTTGGTACTGTCCCAGTGTGACCATAATTAGCAGGACTAACTTCTATGCTTTATTGTTATAGAACAATTTTTGAATGTTCCAGGGTGATTTTAATTGTGAGGTGACTATATTAGCAGTACTAACATCCACATTTTACTTGTGCAGAAATCATTTTGTACTGTCTTGGTAATGGTCAGCTGAATGTATTATCAGGATCTATTTCTACACTTTACTGGTACAGAAATAATAAGGGACTGTACCAAGGTGACCTTAATTATGAGGTGACTGTATTAGCAGGACTAACTTCTACATTTTAATGGTATACACTTTACTGGTACAGAAATCATTTGTTTGTGTCCTAGGGTGAACTTAATTGTGAGGTGACTGTATTAGCAACACTAACTTCTACACTTTACTTGTACAGAAATAATGAGTGATTGTACCAAGGTGACCTTAATTGTTAGGTGATTGTATTAGCAGGACTAACTTCTACACCTTACTGGTGCAAAAATAATTTTGGACACTCCCAGGGTGAACTTAATTATGAGGTGATTCTACTAGCAGGAGTATCCTTCTACATTTTACTGGTGTAGAAATAATTTCAGACTTCCAAGGTGACCTTAATTGTGAGGTAACTGTATTACCAGGACTAAATTCTAACTTTACATGTACAGAAATCATTTGGTACTGTCTTTGGGTGAACTTAATTTAGAGATGACTGTATTAGCAGGACTAACTTCTACACGTTACTGCTACAGAAATAATTTCAGACTACAAAGGTGACCTTCATTGTGAGGTCACTGTATTAGCTAGACTAACTTCTGCACTTTACTGGTATAGAAATAATTTGATACTCTCCCAGTGTGACCTTAATTAGCACGACTAACTTCTATGCTTCATTGTTATAGAACAATTTTGTAATGTTCCAGGGTGATTTCAATTATGAGGTGACTATATTAGAGGACTAACATCCACATTTTACTTGTGCAGAAATAATTTTGTACTGTCTTGGTAATGGTCAGGTGAATGTATTAGCAGGACATATTTCTACACTTTACTGGTACAGAAATAATAAGGGACTGTACCAAGGTGACCTTAATTATGAGGTGACTGTATTAGCAGGACTAACTTCTACATTTTAATGGTATACACTTTACTGGTACACAAATCATTTAGTTCTGTCCTAGGGTGAACTTAATTGTGAGGTCACTGTATTAGCAGCACTAACTTCTACTCTTTACTTGTACAGAAATAATGAGTGATTGTACCAAGGTGACCTTAATTGTTCGGTAATTGTATTAGCAGGACTAACTGCTACATGTTACTGGTGCAAAAATAATTTGGTACTTTCCTAGGGTGACCTTAATTGTGAGGTGACTGTATCAGTAGGACTAATTTCTACATTTTACCTCTACACAAATAATTTCCGATTGTACCAGGGTGTCCTTAATAGTCTGGTGACTGTTTTGATAGTACTAATTTCTACACTTTACTGGTACAGAAATAATGAGGGACTGTTTCAAGGTGACCTTAATTGTGAGGTGACTATATTAGCAGGACTAACTTTCTACACTTTGCTGTTACATAAATAATTTGGGACACTCCCAGGGTGACCTTAATTATGAGGTGACTCTATTAGCAGCAGTATCCTTCTACATTTTACTGGTGTAGAAATAATTTAAGACTACCAAGGTGACCATAATTGTGAGGTGACCTTATTAGCAGGACTAACATCTACACGTTACTGCTACAGAAATAATTTCAGACTGTAGCAAGGTGACCTTCATTGTGAGGTCACTGTATTAGCTAGAATAACTTCTTCACTTTATTGGTACAGAAATCATTTGGGACTGTCCCAGTGTGACCTTAGTTAACAGGTCTAACTTCTATGCTTTAGTGGTACAGACATATTTTGGGACTTTTCCAGGGTGACTTTAATTGTGAGGTGACTATATTAGCAGGACTAACTTCCACACTTTACTGGTACAGAAATCATTTGGTACAGTCCTAGGATGACCTTAATTGTGAGGTGACTGTATTAGTAGGACTAACATCTACACTTTTCTTGTACAGAAATCATTTGGTACTGTCTTTTGGTGAACTTAGTTGTGAGGTAACTGTATTACCAAGACTAAATTCTACACTTTATATGTACAGAAATCATTTGTTTCTGTCTTTGGGTGACCTTAATTGTGATGTGACTGTATTAGCATGACTAACTTCTACACTTTACTGGTACAGAAATAATGTGGGATTGTACAAAAGTGACCTGATTTGTGAGGTGACTGTATCAGCAGAACTAACTTCCTACACTCTACTGGTACAAAAATAATGTTGGACAGTACGAAGGTGACCTTAACTGTGAGATGACTGTATTAGTAGGGCTAACTTCTACATTTTGTTGTTACAGAAATAATTTCGGACTGTAATAGGGTGTCCTTAATAGTCAGGTGACTGTATTAGCAGGCCTAATTTCTACACTTTATTGGTACAGAAGTAATTTCAGACTGTGCATTGGTAACCTTAATTGTGAGGTGACTATTAGAATGACTATCTTATACACTTTACTGGTACAGAAATAATGAGGGACTGTACGGAGGTGACCTTAATTGTGAGGTGACTGAATTAACGGGACTAACTTCTGCACTTTACTTGTACAGAAATCATTTGGTACTGTCCCAGTGTGACCTTAATTAGCAGGACTAACTTCTATGCTTTATTGTTATAGAACAATTTTTGAATGTTCCAGGGTGATTTTAATTGTGAGGTGACTATATTAGCAGTACTAACATCCACATTTTACTTGTGCAGAAATCATTTTGTACTGTCTTAGTAATGGTCAGCTGAATGTATTATCAGGATCTATTTCTACACTTTACTGGTACAGAAATAATAAGGGACTGTACCAAGGTGACCTTAATTATGAGGTGACTGTATTAGCAGGACTAACTTCTACATTTTAATGGTATACACTTTACTGGTACAGAAATCTTTTGTTTGTGTCATAGGGTGAACTTAATTGTGAGGTGACTGTATTAGCAACACTAACTTCTTCTCTTTACTTGTACAGAAATAATGAGTGATTGTACCAAGGTGACCTTAATTGTTCGGTAATTGTATTAGCAGGACTAACTGCTACATGTTACTGGTGCAAAAATAATTTGGTACTTTCCTAGGGTGACCTTAATTGTGAGGTGACTGTATCAGTAGGACTAATTTCTACATTTTACCTCTACACAAATAATTTTACGATTGTACCAGGGTGTCCTTAATAGTCTGGTGACTGTTTTGATAGTACTAATTTCTACACTTTACTGGTACAGAAATAATGAGGGACTGTTTCAAGGTGACCTTAATTGTGAGGTGACTATATTAGCAGGACTAACTTTCTACACTTTGCTGTTACATAAATAATTTGGGACACTCCCAGGGTGACCTTAATTATGAGGTGACTCTATTAGCAGCAGTATCCTTCTGCCATTATCTATCACTGGTGTAGAAATAATTTAAGACTACCAAGGTGACCATAATTGTGAGGTGACCTTTTATTAGCAAGGGATCTCAATATCTACACGTTACCTACAGAAATACTCTCAGACTGTGGCAAGGCATCCTTCACGTGAGGTCACCATTAGGCTAGAATAACTCTGCACTTCCTTTACTGCACAGAAATCATTTGGGATCGTCCCTACGTCCCAGCCAACAGGTCTAACTTCTATGCTTTAGCAGTGGTACAGACATATTTTGGGACTTTCCAGGGTGACTTAATTGTGAGGTGACTATATTAGCAATGACTAACTTCCAATACCACTGGTAACGAAATCATTTGGTACAAACCTATGGGATGATCCCACTTTGTGAGGTGACTGTATTAGTAGGACTAACATCTACACTTTTCTTGTACAGAAATCATTTGGTACTGTCTTTGGGTGAACTTAATTGTTAGGTAACTGTATTAGCAGGACTAACTTCTACATTTTACTGGTACAGAAATAATATGGGACTGTACCATGTTGACCTTAATAGTCAAGTGACTGTATTAGCAGGATTAATTTCTACACTTTACTGGTATATAAATAATTTGGGAATCTCCCAGGGTGACCTTAATTATGAGGTGACTGTATTAGCAGGACTAACTTCTACACTTTTACTGGTACAAAAATAATGTAGGATTGTACCAAGGTGTCTTTATTTGTGAGGTGATTGTTTTACAAGGGGTAAATTCTACACTTTATTATTACAGAAATAATGTGTCACTGTACCATGGTGACCTTAATTGTGAGGTAACTGTATTACCAAGACTAAATGTCTACACTTTACACTGTATTACCAAGAAATACATTTGTTTCTGTCTTTGGGTGACCGTAATTGTGATGTGACTGTATTAGCAGGACTAACTTCTACACTTTACTGGTACAGAAATAATGTGGGATTGTACCAAAGTGACCTGATTTGTGAGGTGACTGTATCAGCAGAACTAACTTCCTACACTCTACTGGTACAAAAATAATGTTGGACAGTACGAAGGTGACCTTAACTGTGAGATGACTGTATTAGTAGGGCTAACTTCTACATTTTGTTATTACAGAAATAATTTCGGACTGTACCAGGGTGTCCTTAATAGTCAGGTGACTGTATTAGGAGGCCTAATTTCTACACTTTAATGGTACAGAAGTAATTTCAGACTGTGCATTGGTAACCTTAATTGTGAGGTGACTATTAGAATGACTATCTTATACACTTTACTGGTACAGAAATAATGAGGGACTGTAAAGGTGATCTTAATTGTGAGGTGACTGAATTAACGGGACTAACTTCTGCACTTTACTGGTATAGAAATCATTTGGTACTGTCCTAGTGTGACCTTAATTAGCAGGACTAACTTCTATGCTTTATTGTTATAGAACAATTTTGGAATGTTCCAGGTTGATTTTAATTGTGAGGTGACTATTAGCAGGACTAACATCCACATTTTACTTGTGCAGAAATCATTTTGTACTGTCTTTGTAATGGTCAGGTGAATGTATTATCAGGATCTAATTCTACACTTTACTGGTACAGAAATAATAAGGCACTGTATCAAGGTGACCTTAATTATGAGGTGACTGTATTAGCAGGACTGACTTCTACATTTTAATGGTATACACTTTACTGGTACAGAAATCATTTGGTTGTGTCCTAGGGTGAACTTAATTGTGAGGTGACTGTATTAGCAGCACTAACTTCTACACTTTACTTGTACAGATATAATGAGTGATTGTACCAAGGTGACCTTAATAGTCAAGTGACTGTATTAGCAGAATTAATTTCTACACTTTACTGGTACATAAATAATTTTGGACTCTCCCAGTGCGACCTTAATTGACGTGATTGTATTAGCAGGACTAACTTCTACACCTTACTGGTGCAAAAATAATTTTGGACACTCCCAGGGTGACCTTAATTATGAGGTGACTCTATTAGCAGGAATATCCTTCTACATTTTACTGGTGTAGAAATAATTTCAGACTAACAAGGTGACCTTAATTGTGAGGTAACTGTATTACCGGGACTAAATTCTACACTTTACATGTACAGAAATCATTTGGTACTGTCTTTGGGTGACCTTAATTGTGAGATGACTGTATTAGCAGGTCTAACTTCTACATTTTACTGGTACAGAAATAATTTGGGACTGTACCATGGTAACCCTAATGAACAGTACTAACTTCTACACGTTACTGTTACAGAAATAATTTCAGACTGTACAAAGGTGACCTTCATTGTGAGGTCACTGTATTCGCTAGACTAACTTCTTTACTTTATTCGTGCAGAAATCATCTGGGACTGTCCCAGGGTGACCTTAATTAACAGGACTAACTCCTATGCTTTAGTGATACAGACATATTTTGGGACTGTTCCAGGGTGACTTTAATTGTGAGGTGACTGTATTTGCTGGACTAACTTCCACACTTTACTGGTGCAAAAATAATTTGGAACTCCCAGGGTGACCTTAGTTAGCAGGATTAACTTCTACACTTGATTGTTATATAAAAAATTGGGAATGTTCCAGGGTGATTTTAATTGTGAGGTGACAGTATTAGCAGGAATAACATCCACACTTTACTTGAGCAGAAATAATTTTGTTCTGTCCTAGGGTGACCTTACTTGGGAGGTGACTGTATTAGCAGGGCCAATTTCTACACTTTACTAGTACAGAAATAATGTGGGACTGTACCAAAGTGACCTTAATTGTGAGGTGACTGTATTAACACGACTAACTTCTACACTTTATTGGTACACAAATTATTTAGTACTGTCTTTGGGTGACCTTAATTGTGAGGTGACTGTAGTAGCAGTAATAACTTCTACTCTTTACTTGTACATAAATAATGAGGGACTGATACAAGGTGACCTTAATTGTAATGTGACTATATTAGCAGGACTCACTTCTACACTTTACTGGTACAGAAATAATGTGGGACTGTTCCAAGGTGACCTTAACTGTGAGGTGATTGTATTAGCAGGACTAACTTCTATATTTTACTGGTACTGAAGTAATTTGTGACTGTACCAGGATGACCTTAATAGACAGGTGACTGTATTAGCAGGACTAATTTATACATTCTACTGGTACATAAATAATTTCAGCCTGTACCAAGGTGACCTTAATTGTGAGGTGACTCTATTAGCAGGACTAACTTCCACACTTTAGTAGTACAGAAATAATTTCAGACTGTACCACGGTGACCTTAATTGTGAGGTGACCTTAATTGTGAGGTGACTGTATTAGTAGGACTAACTTCTACACTCTACTGGTACATAAATCATTTGGTACTGTCCGTGGGTGACCTTTAGTTCTGAGGCAATAGCTCTAAACATCATTTTTCACAAAATGTAGAAACCATCTGTCATTAACCACTTTTATCATTTGCCACTGATAGAACATGTGTAAGCCATCTTTAAAAGATACATGCTCCATTACTTGATATATTATTTGAATATATGTCATTGATAGCATCTATATAATACAAATATACTGGAAAAAGTAAACTATTATCAAGCCTCAGGAATTAAGTAAAACTAAATCGCTTTTATAAAAAACGTTTTACACTTTTTGGACATACTTTTCAGATATGATGATCCATGCATGTGCATTAGATGGACATTGGTAGAAAACGCATTTCTGTGTCAGGAGAGGTTCGTGGACTTGATTCCCGAGTGACTGGTGCAGAAGGTAGACCAACAAATACACAGCAACAGATAAGTAACCTTAATTGTGAGGTGACTGTATTAGCAGTACTAACTTTCTACATTTTATTGTTACATAAATAATTTGGGACTCTCCCAGGGTGACCGTAATTATGAGGTGACTGTATTATCTGAACTAACTTCTACATTTTACTGGTACATAAATCTTTTGGTACTGTGCTAGGGTGACCTTAATTGTGAGGCAATAACTCTATTCATCATTTTTCGCAAAATGTAGAAACTATGTGTCATTAACCACTTTTATCATTTGCCACTGATAGAACATGTGTAAGCCATCTTTGAAAGATACATGCTCCGTTACTTGATATATTATTTGAATATATGTCATTGATAGCATCTATATAATACAAATATACTGGAAAAAGTAAACTATTATCATGCCTCAGGAATTAAGTAAAACTAAATCGCTTTTATAAAAAACGTTTTAGACTTTTTGGACATACTTTTCAGATATGATGATCCATGCATGTGCATTAGATTGGCATTGATAGAAAATGCATTTCTGTTTCAGGAGAGGTTCTTTGTCTTGATTCCCAAGTGACTGGTGCAGAAGGTAGAACAACAAATACACAACAACAGATAAGTAACCTTAATTGTCAGGTGACTGTATTAGCAGGACTAACTTCCACATTTTACTGCTGTAGAACTAATTTCAGACTACCAAGGTGACCTCATTTGTGAGGTGACCTTATTAGCACGACTAACTTCTACACCTTACTGGTGCAAAAATAATTTGGTACTCTCCTATGGTGACCTTAATTGTGAGGTTACTGTATTAGTAGGACTAACATCTACACTTTTCTTGTACAGAAATCATTTGGTACTGTCTTTGGGTGAACTTAATTGTGAAGAAACTGTATTAGCAGGACTAACTTCTACATTTTACTGGTACATAAATAGTTTGGGACTGTACCATGGTGACCTTAATAGTCAAGTGACTGTATTAGCAGGATTAATTTATACACTTTACTGGTACATAAATAATTTGGGACTCTCCCAGGGTGACCTTAATTATGAGGTGATTGTATTAGCAGGACTAACTTCTACACTTTAGTGGTACAAAAATAATGTGGGATTGTACCAAAGTGACCTGATTTGTGAGGTGACTGTATCAGCAGAACTAACTTCCTACACTCTACTGGTACAAAAATAATGTTGGACAGTACGAAGGTGACCTTAACTGTGAGATGTCTGTATTAGTAGGGCTAACTTCTACATTTTGTTGTTACAGAAATAATTTCGGACTGTAATAGGGTGTCCTTAATAGTCAGGTGACTGTATTAGCAGGCCTAATTTCTACACTTTATTGGTACAGAAGTAATTTCAGACTGTGCATTGGTAACCTTAATTGTGAGGTGACTATTAGAATGACTATCTTATACACTTTACTGGTACAGAAATAATGAGGGACTGTACGGAGGTGACCTTAATTGTGAGGAGACTGAATTAACGGGACTAACTTCTGCACTTTACTTGTACAGAAATCATTTGGTACTGTCCCAGTGTGACCATAATTAGCAGGACTAACTTCTATGCTTTATTGTTATAGAACAATTTTTGAATGTTCCAGGGTGATTTTAATTGTGAGGTGACTATATTAGCAGTACTAACATCCACATTTTACTTGTGCAGAAATCATTTTGTACTGTCTTGGTAATGGTCAGCTGAATGTATTATCAGGATCTATTTCTACACTTTACTGGTACAGAAATAATAAGGGACTGTACCAAGGTGACCTTAATTATGAGGTGACTGTATTAGCAGGACTAACTTCTACATTTTAATGGTATACACTTTACTGGTACAGAAATCATTTGTTTGTGTCCTAGGGTGAACTTAATTGTGAGGTGACTGTATTAGCAACACTAACTTCTACACTTTACTTGTACAGAAATAATGAGTGATTGTACCAAGGTGACCTTAATTGTGAGGTAACTGTATTACCAGGACTAAATTCTAACTTTACATGTACAGAAATCATTTGGTACTGTCTTTGGGTGAACTTAATTTAGAGATGACTGTATTAGCAGGACTAACTTCTACACGTTACTGCTACAGAAATAATTTCAGACTACAAAGGTGACCTTCATTGTGAGGTCACTGTATTAGCTAGACTAACTTCTGCACTTTACTGGTATAGAAATAATTTGATACTCTCCCAGTGTGACCTTAATTAGCACGACTAACTTCTATGCTTCATTGTTATAGAACAATTTTGTAATGTTCCAGGGTGATTTCAATTATGAGGTGACTATATTAGAGGACTAACATCCACATTTTACTTGTGCAGAAATAATTTTGTACTGTCTTGGTAATGGTCAGGTGAATGTATTAGCAGGACATATTTCTACTCTTTACTTGTACAGAAATAATGAGTGATTGTACCAAGGTGACCTTAATTGTTCGGTAATTGTATTAGCAGGACTAACTGCTACATGTTACTGGTGCAAAAATAATTTGGTACTTTCCTAGGGTGACCTTAATTGTGAGGTGACTGTATCAGTAGGACTAATTTCTACATTTTACCTCTACACAAATAATTTCCGATTGTACCAGGGTGTCCTTAATAGTCTGGTGACTGTTTTGATAGTACTAATTTCTACACTTTACTGGTACAGAAATAATGAGGGACTGTTTCAAGGTGACCTTAATTGTGAGGTGACTATATTAGCAGGACTAACTTTCTACACTTTGCTGTTACATAAATAATTTGGGACACTCCCAGGGTGACCTTAATTATGAGGTGACTCTATTAGCAGCAGTATCCTTCTACATTTTACTGGTGTAGAAATAATTTAAGACTACCAAGGTGACCATAATTGTGAGGTGACCTTATTAGCAGGACTAACATCTACACGTTACTGCTACAGAAATAATTTCAGACTGTAGCAAGGTGACCTTCATTGTGAGGTCACTGTATTAGCTAGAATAACTTCTTCACTTTATTGGTACATAAATCATTTGGGACTGTCCCAGTGTGACCTTAGTTAACAGGTCTAACTTCTATGCTTTTGTGGTACAGACATATTTTGGGACTTTTCCAGGGTGACTTTAATTGTGAGGTGACTATATTAGCAGGACTAACTTCCACACTTTACTGGTACAGAAATCATTTGGTACAGTCCTAGGATGACCTTAATTGTGAGGTGACTGTATTAGTAGGACTAACATCTACACTTTTCTTGTACATAAATCATTTGGTACTGTCTTTTGGTGAACTTAGTTGTGAGGTAATTGTATTACCAAGACTAAATTCTACACTTTATATGTACAGAAATCATTTGTTTCTGTCTTTGGGTGACCTTAATTGTGATGTGACTGTATTAGCATGACTAACTTCTACACTTTACTGGT
>JAHLWY010001301.1:0-23018 GCA_020002185.1 Paraescarpia echinospica | reverse complement strand
ATGGTACAGTGACACATTATTTCTGTAATAATAAAGTGTATAATTTACCCCTTGTAAAACAGTCACCTCACAATTAAGGTCACCATAGGAGAGTACCAAATTATTTTTGCACCAGTAAGGTGTAGAAGATAGTCCTGCTAATAAGGTCACCTCACAAATGAGGTCACCTTGGTAGTCTGAAATTAGTTCTACAGCAGTAAAATGTGGAAATTAGTCCTGCTAATACAGTCACCTCACAATTAAGGTTACTTATCTGCTGTTGTGTACTTGTTGTTCTACCTTCTGCACCAGTCACTTGGGAATCAAGACAAAGAACCTCTCCTGAAACAGAAATGCATTTTCTATCAATGCCAATCTAATGCACATGCATGGATCATCATATCTGAAAAGTATGTCCAAAAAGTCGAAAACGTTTTTTATAAAATGGATTTAGTTTTACTTAATTCCTGAGGCTTGATAATAGTTTACTTTTTCCAGTATATTTGTATTACATAGATGCTATCAATGACATATATTCAAATAATATATCAAGTAATGGAGCATGTATCTTTTAAAGATGGCTTACACATGTTCTATCAGTGGCAAATGATAAAAGTGGTTAATGACACAGGGTTTCTACATTTTGCGAAAAATGATGAATAGAGTTATTGCCTCACAATTAAGGTCACCCTAGCACAGTACCAAAAGATTTATGTACCAGTAAAATGTAGAAGTTAGTTCAGATAATACAGTCACCTCCTCATAATTACGGTCACCCTGGGAGAGTCCCAAATTATTTATGTAACAATAAAATGTAGAAAGCAAGTGTACTGCTATGACAGTCACCCTCAATAACTACAGTTACTTATCTGTTGCTGTGTATTTGTTGGTCTACCTCTGAGACCAGTCACTGGGAATCAAGTCCACGAACCTCTCCTGACACAGAAATGCATTTTCTACTAATGTCCATCTAATGCACATGCATGGATCATCAGAACTAAAAAGTATGTCCAAAAAGTCTATTGCATTTATTATAAAGGCGATTTAGTTTTATTTAATTCATGAGGCTTTATAATAATTTATTTTTTCCAGTATACCTGTATTATGTAGATGATATCAATGACAGAAATTCCAATAATATATGGAGTAACAGAGCATGTAACTTTTAAAGATGGCATACATATGTTCTATCAGTGGCAAATGGTACAACTGGGTAATGACAGATGGTTTCTACATTTTGTGAAAAATGATGTTTAGAGCTATTGCCTCAGAACTAAAGGTCACCCACGGACAGTACCAAATGATTTATGTACCAGTAGAGTGTAGAAGTTAGTCCTACTAATACAGTCACCTCACAATTAAGGTCACCGTGGTACAGTCTGAAATTATTTCTGTACTAATAAAGTATGGAAGTTAGTCCTGCTAATAGAGTCACCTCACAATTAAGGTCACCTTGGTACAGGCTGAAATTATTTATGTACCAGTAGAATGTATAAATTAGTCCTGCTAATACAGTCACCTGTCTATTAAGGTCATCCTGGTACAGTCACAAATTACTTCAGTACCAGTAAAATATAGAAGTTAGTCCTGCTAATACAATCCCCTCACAGTTAAGGTCACCTTGGAACAGTCCCACATTATTTCTGTACCAGTAAAGTGTAGAAGCTAGTCCTGCTAATATAGTCACATTACAATTAAGGCCACCTTGTAACAGTCCCTCATTATTTCTGTACCAGTAAAGAGTAGAAGTTATTACTGCTACTACAGTCACCTCACAATTAAGGTCACCCAAAGACAGTACTAAATCATTTGTGTACCAATAAAGTGTAGAAGTTAGTCGTGTTAATACAGTCACCTCACAATTAAGGTCACCTTGGTACAGTCCCACATTATTTCTGTACTAGTAAAGTGTAGAAATTGGCCCTGTTAATACAGTCACCTCCCAAGTAAGGTCACAAAGGACAGAACAAAGTTATTTCTGCTCAAGTAAAGTGTGGATGTTATTCCTGCTAATACTGTCACCTCACAATTAAAATCACCCTGTAACATTCCCAATTTTTTGTATAACAATCAAGCGTAGAAGTTAATCCTGCTAACTAAGGTCACCCTGGGAGTTCCAAATTATTTTTGCACCAGTAAAGTGTGGAAGTTAGTCCAGCTAATACAGTCACCTCACAATTAAAGTCACGCTGGAACAGTCCCAAAATATGTCTGTATCACTAAAGCATAGGAGTTAGTCCTGTTAATTAAGGCTCACCCTGGGACAGTCCTGTATTATTTCCTGTAATGAATAAAGTAAAAGAAGTTAGTCTATGAATACAGTGACCCTCACAATGAAGGTCACCTTGGTACAGTCTGTAATTATTTTCCTAGCAGTAATGCAGTACTGTTCATTAAGGCTGTACCATGGTACAGTCCCAAACTATTTTGTACCAGTAAAATGTAGAAGTAGTCCCAAGCATTACAGTCATCTCACACAGTCTGGTCAACCCAAAAGACAGTGCAACAATGATTTCAGGTACACAAAGTGTAGAATTTTAGTCCTGGTAATATGCTATCTCTACAGCAGTCTAGTGTCACCTTGGTAGTCTGAAATTATTTCTACAATTCAGTAAAATGTAGAAGGATATTCCCAAGGTTAATAGAGTCACCTCATAATTACACACCCTGGAGTGTCCGAATTATTTTTTTGCAATCTGTGCAGGTGTAGGAAGGTCCCAAGCACACAATCACCTCATAATTAAGGTCGCACTGGGAGAGTCCAAAATTATTTATGTGTACCAGTAAAGTGTAGAAATTAATTCTGCTAATACAGTCACTTGACTATTAGCATCACCTTGGTACAATCACTCACATTCTGCAAGTAAAGTGTAGAAGTTAGTGCTGCTAATACAGTCACCTCACAATTAAGTTCAGCCTAGGACACAACCAAATGATTTCTGTACCAGTAAAGTGTATACCATTAAAATGTAGAAGTCAGTCCTGCTAATACAGTCACCTCATAATTAAGGTCACCTTGGTACAGGCTGAAATTATTTATGTACCAGTAGAATGTATAAATTAGTCCTGTTAATACAGTCACCTGTCTATTAAGGTCATCCTGGTACAGTCACAAATTACTTCAGTACCAGTAAAATATAGAAGTTAGTCCTGCTAATACAATCACCTCACAGTTAAGGTCACCTTGGAACAGTCCCACATTATTTCTGTAGAGGTAAAGTGTAGAAGTTAGTCCTGCTAATATAGTCACATTACAATTAAGGTCACCTTGTAACAGTCCCTCATTATTTCTGTACCAGTAAAGAGTAGAAGTTATTACTGCTACTACAGTCACCTCATAATTATGGTCACCCAGACAGTAATTAAATAATTAAAATTCAATAAAGTGTAGAAGTTAGTCGTGTTACAGTCACCTCACAATTATAATACCTCGTACAGTCCCACACACTTGGTACTACAGTAAAGTATAAACGTCCTGCTAATACAGCCACCTCCTAAGGTCACCCTAGGAGAAATAAAAATTATTTCTGCCAAGTGTGGATGTTATCTCTAAGTAATACTGTCACCTCACAATTAAAATCACCCTGGAACATTCCCAATTTTGTATAACAATCAAGCTGGGAGAAGCATCCTGCTAACTACAAATTTGGAGTTCCAAATTATTTTTGCACCAGTAAAGTGTGGAAGTTAGTCCAGCTAATACAGTCACCTCACAATTAAAGTCACCCTGGAACAGTCCCAAAATATGTCTGTATCACTAAAGCATAGGAGTTAGTCCTGTTAATTAAGGTCACCCTGGGACAGTCCCAGATGATTTCTGTATGAATAAAGTAAAGAAGTTAGTCTAGCGAATACAGTGACCTCACAATGAAGGTCACCTTGGTACAGTCTGTAATTATTTCTGTAGCAGTAACGTGTAGATGTTAGTACTATTCATTAAGGTCACCATGGTACAGTCCCAAATTATTTCTGTACCAGTACAATGTAGAAGTTAGTCCTGCTAATAGCCATCTCACAATAACGGTCACCCAAAGACAGTACCAAATGATTGTACATGTAAAGTGTAGAATTTAGTCCTGGTAATACAGTTACCTCACATTATATCACCCTAGGTCTGAAATTATTTCTACACCAGTAAAATGGTGAAGGATATTCCTGCTAATAGAGTCACCTCATAATTAAGGTCACCCTAGGAGGCTGTCCGAAATTTATTTTGCACCCAGTAAAGTGTAGAAGTTAGTCCTGCTAATACAATCACCTCATAATTAAGGTCGCACTGGGAGAGTCCAAAATTATTGATGTACCAGTAAAGTGTAGAAATTAATTCTGCTAATACAGTCACTTGACTATTAAGGTCACCTTGGTACAATCACTCATTATATCTGTACAATTAAAGTGTAGAATTTAGTCTTGGTAATACAGTTACCTCACAATTAAGGTCACTGTGGTACAGTGCCTTATTATTTCTGTACCAGTAATGTGTAGAAATAGATCCTGCTAATACATTCACCTGACCATTGCCAAGACAGTACAAAATTATTTCTGCACAAGTAAAATGTGGATGTTAGTCCTCTAGTATAGTCACCTCATCATTGAAATCACCCTGGAACATTACAAAATTGTTCTATAACAATGAAGCATAGAAGTTAGTCCTGCTAATTAAGGTCACACTGGGACAGTATCAAATTATTTCTGTACCAGTAAAGTTAGTCTAGCTAATACAGTGACCTCACAATGAAGGTCACCTTTGTACAGTCTGAAATTATTTCTGTAGCAGTAACGTGTAGAAGTTAGTCCTGCTAATACAGTCATCTCACAATTAAGGTCACCCAAAGACAGTACCAAATGATTTCTGTACATGTAAAGTGTACAATTTAGTCCTGGTAATACAGTTACCTCACAATTAAGGTCACCTTACTAGTCTGAAATTATTTCTACACTAGTACAATGTAGAAGGATACTCCTGCTAGTAGAATCACCTCATAATTAAGGTCACCCTGGGAGTGTCCAAAATTATTTTTGTACCAGTAAGGTGTAGAAGTTAGTCCTGCTAATACAATCACCTAACAATTAAGGTCACTTTGGTACAATCACTCATTATTTCTGTACAAGTAAAGTGTAGAAGTTAGTGTTACTAATACAGTCACCTCACAATTAAGTTCACCCTAGGACACAAACAAATGATTTCTGTACCAGTAAAGTGTATACCATTAAAATGTAGAAGTTAGTCCTGCTAATACAGTCACCTCATAATTAAGGTCACCTTGGTACAGTCCCTTATTATTTCTGTACCAGTAAAGTGTAGAAATAGATCCTGATAATACATTCAGCTGACCATTACCAAGTACAAAATGATTTCTGCACAAGTAAAATGTGGATGTTAGTCCTGCTAATTAAGGTCACCCTGGGACAGTCCCAAATGATTTCTGTACCAATAAAGTGAAGAAGTTAGTCCTGCTAATATAATCACCTCACAATTAAGGTCACCTACAGCCCCTCATTATTTCTGTACCAGTAAAGTGTAGAAATTAGTCCTACTAATACAGTCACCTCACAATAAAGGTCACCTCACAATTAAGGTCACCGTGGTACAGTCTGGAATTATTTCTGTACTACTAAAGTGTGGAAGTTAGTCCTGCTAATAGAGTCACCTCACAATTAAGGTCACCTTGGTACAGGCTGAAATTATTTATGTACCAGTAGAATGTATAAATTAGTCCTGCTAATACAGTCACCTGTCTATTAAGGTCATCCTGGTACAGTCACAAATTACTTCAGTACCAGTAAAATATAGAAGTTAGTCCTGCTAATACAATCACCTCACAGTTAAGGTCACCTTGGAACAGTCCCACATTATTTATGTACAAGTAAAGTGTAGAAGTTAGTCCTGCTAATATAGTCACATTACAATTAAGGTCACCTTGTAACAGTCCCTCATTATTTCTGTACCAGTAAAGTGTAGAAGTTATTACTGCTACTACAGTCAACTCACAATTAAGGTCACCCAAAGACAAAACCAAATGATTTGTGTACATGTAAAGTGTAGAATTTAGTCTTAGTAATACAGTTACCTCACAATTAAGGTCACCATGGTACAGTGACACATTATTTCTGTAATAATAAAGTGTAGAATTTACCTCTTGTAAAACAGTCACCTCACAATTAAGGTCACCCTAAGAGAGTACCAAATTATTTCTGCACCAGGAAGGTGAGGAAGTTATTCCTGATGTTACAGTCACCTCACAAATAAAGACACCTTGGTACAATCCTACATTATTTTTGTACCAGTAAAGTGTAGAAGTTAGTCCCGCTAATACAGTCACCTCATAATTAAGGTCACCCTGGGAGATTCCCAAATTATTTATATACCAGTAAAGTGTAGAAATTAATCCTGCTAATACAGTCACTTGACTATTAAGGTCAACATGGTACAGTCCCATATTATTTCTGTACCAGTAAAATGTAGAAATTAGTCCTGCTAATACAGTTACCTCACAATTAAGTTCACCCAAAGACAGTACCAAATGATTTCTGTACAAGAAAAGTGTAGATGTTAGTCCTACTAATACAGTCACCTCACAATTAAGGTCATCCTAGGACTGTACCAAATGATTTCTGTACCAGTAAAGTGTGGAAGTTAGTCCTGCTAATATAGTCACCTCACAATTAAAGTCACCCTGGAAAAGTCCCAAAATATGTCTGTACCACTAAAGCATAGAAGTTAGACCTGTTAACTAAGGTCACACTGGGACAGTCCCAAATGATTTCTGTACCAATAAAGTGAAGAAGTTATTCTAGCTAATACAGTGACCTCACAATGAAGGTCACCTTGCTAGTCTGAAATTATTTCTGTAGTAGTAACGTGTAGATGTTAGTCCTGCTAATAAGGTCACCTCACAATTATGGTCACCTTGGTAGTCTTAAATTATTTCTACACCAGTAAAATGTAGAAGGATACTGCTGCTAATAGAGTCACCTCATAATTAAGGTCACCCTGGGAGTGTCCCAAATTATTTATGTAACAGCAAAGTGTAGAAAGTTAGTCCTGCTAATATAGTCACCTCACAATTAAGGTCACCTTGAAACAGTCCCTCATTATTTCTGTACCAGTAAAGTGTAGAAATTAGTACTATCAAAACAGTCACCAGACTATTAAGGACACCCTGGTACAATCGGAAATTATTTGTGTAGAAGTAAAATGTAGAAATTAGTCCTACTGATACAGTCACCTCACAATTAAGGTCACCCTAGGAAAGTACCAAATTATTTTTGCACTAGTAACATGTAGCAGTTAGTCCTGCTAATACAATTACCGAACAATTAAGGTCACCTTGGTACAATCACTCATTATTTCTGTACAAGTAAAGAGTAGAAGTTAGTGCTGCTAATACAGTGACCTCACAATTAAGTTCACCCTAGGACAGAACTAAATGATTTGTGTACCAGTAAAGTGTATACCATTAAAATGTACAAATTAGTCCTGCTAATACAGTCACCTCATAATTAAGGTCACCTTGGTACAGTCCCTTATTATTTCTGTACCAGTAAAGTGTAGAAATAGATCCTGATAATACATTCAGCTGACCATTACCAAGACAGTACAAAATGATTTCTGCACAAGTAAAATGTGGATGTTAGTACTGCTAATATAGTCACCTCACAATTAAAATCACCCTGGAACATTCAAAAATTGTTCTATAACAATAAAGCATTGAAGTTAGTCCTGCTAATTAAGGTCACACTGGGACAGTACCAAATGATTTCTGTACAAGTAAAGTGCAGAAGATAGTCCCGTTAATTCAGTCACCTCACAATTAAGGTCACCTCCGTACAGTCCCTCATTATTTCTGTACCAGTAATTAAGGTTACCAATGCACAGTCTGAAATTACTTCTGTACCAATAAAGTGTAGAAATTAGGCCTGCTAATACAGTCTCCTGACTATTAAGGACACCCTATTACAGTCCGAAATTATTTCTGTAACAACAAAATGTAGAAGTTAGCCCTACTAATACAGTCATCTCACAGTTAAGGTCACCTTCGTACTGTCCAACATTATTTTTGTACCAGTAGAGTGTAGGAAGTTAGTTCTGCTGATACAGTCACCTCACAAATCAGGTCACTTTGGTACAATCCCACATTATTTCTGTACCAGTAAAGTGTAAAAGTTAGTCCTGCTAATACAGTCACATCACAATTAAGGTCACCCAAAGACAGAAACAAATGATTTCTGTACATATAAAGTGTATAATTTAGTCTTGGTAATACAGTTACCTCACAATTAAGGTCACTATGGTACAGTGACACATTATTTCTGTAATAATAAAGTGTATAATTTACCCCTTGTAAAACAGTCACCTCACAATTAAGGTCACCATAGGAGAGTACCAAATTATTTTTGCACCAGTAAGGTGTAGAAGTTAGTCCTGCTAATAAGGTCCCCTCACAAATGAGGTCACCTTGGTAGTCTGAAATTAGTTCTACAGCAGTAAAATGTGGAAGTTAGTCCTGCTAATACAGTCACCTCACAATTAAGGTTACTTATCTGTTGTTGTGTACTTGTTGTTCTACCTTCTGCACCAGTCACTTGGGAATCAAGACAAAGAACCTCTCCTGAAACAGAAATGCATTTTCTATCAATGCCAATCTAATGCACATGCATGGATCATCATATCTGAAAAGTATGTCCAAAAAGTCTAAAACGTTTTTTATAAAAGCGATTTAGTTTTGCTTAATTCCTGAGGCTTAATAATAGTTTACTTTTTCCAGTATATTTGTATTATATAGATGCTATCAATGACATATATTCAAATAATATATCAAGTAATGGAGCATGTATCTTTTAAAGATGGCTTACACATGTTCTATCAGTGGCAAATGATAAAAGTGGTTAATGACACATGGTTTCTACATTTTGCGAAAAATGATGAATAGAGTTATTGCCTCACAATTAAGGTCACCCTAGCACAGTACCAAAAGATTTATGTACCAGTAAAATGTAGAAGTTAGTTCAGATAATATAGTCACCTCATAATTACGGTCACCCTGGGAGAGTCCCAAATTATTTATGTAACAATAAAATGTAGAAAGTTAGTACTGCTAATACAGTCACCTCACAATTAAGGTTACTTATCTGTTGCTGTGTATTTGTTGGTCTACCTTCTGCACCAGTCACTCGGGAATCAAGTCCACGAACCTCTCCTGACACAGAAATGCATTTTCTACCAATGTCCGTCTAATGCACATGCATGGATCATCAGAACTAAAAAGTATGTCCAAAAAGTCTATTGCATTTATTATAAAGGCGATTTAGTTTTATTTAATTCATGAGGCTTTATAATAATTTATTTTTTCCAGTATACCTGTATTATGTAGATGATATCAATGACAGAAATTCCAATAATATATGGAGTAACAGAGCATGTAACTTTTAAAGATGGCATACATATGTTCTATCAGTGGCAAATGGTACAACTGGGTAATGACAGATGGTTTCTACATTTTGTGAAAAATGATGTTTAGAGCTATTGCCTCAGAACTAAAGGTCACCCACGGACAGTACCAAATGATTTATGTACCAGTAGAGTGTAGAAGTTAGTCCTACTAATACAGTCACCTCACAATTAAGGTCACCGTGGTACAGTCTGAAATTATTTCTGTACTAATAAAGTATGGAAGTTAGTCCTGCTAATAGAGTCACCTCACAATTAAGGTCACCTTGGTACAGGCTGAAATTATTTATGTACCAGTAGAATGTATAAATTAGTCCTGCTAATACAGTCACCTGTCTATTAAGGTCATCCTGGTACAGTCACAAATTACTTCAGTACCAGTAAAATATAGAAGTTAGTCCTGCTAATACAATCACCTCACAGTTAAGGTCACCTTGGAACAGTCCCACATTATTTCTGTACAACTAAAGTGTAGAAGTTAGTCCTGCTAATATAGTCACATTACAATTAAGGTCACCTTGTAACAGTCCCTCATTATTTCTGTACCAGTAAAGAGTAGAAGTTATTACTGCTACTACAGTCACCTCACAATTAAGGTCACCCAAAGACAGTACTAAATCATTTGTGTACCAATAAAGTGTAGAAGTTAGTCGTGTTAATACAGTCACCTCACAATTAAGGTCACCTTGGTACAGTCCCACATTATTTCTGTACTAGTAAAGTGTAGAAATTGGCCCTGTTAATACAGTCACCTCCCAAGTAAGGTCACAAAGGACAGAACAAAGTTATTTCTGCTCAAGTAAAGTGTGGATGTTATTCCTGCTAATACTGTCACCTCACAATTAAAATCACCCTGTAACATTCCCAATTTTTTGTATAACAATCAAGCGTAGAAGTTAATCCTGCTAACTAAGGTCACCCTGGGAGTTAAAAATTATTTTTGCACCAGTAAAGTGTGGAAGTTAGTCCAGCTAATACAGTCACCTCACAATTAAAGTCACCCTGGAACAGTCCCAAAATATGTCTGTATCACTAAAGCATAGGAGTTAGTCCTGTTAATTAAGGTCACCCTGGGACAGTCCCAGATGATTTCTGTACGAATAAAGTAAAGAAGTTAGTCTAGCGAATACAGTGACCTCACAATGAAGGTCACCTTGGTACAGTCTGTAATTATTTCTGTAGCAGTAACGTGCAGATGTTAGTACTGTTCATTAAGGTCACCATGGTACAGTCCCAAACTATTTCTGTACCAGTAAAATGTAGAAGTTAGTCCTGCTAATACAGTCATCTCACAATAACGGTCACCCAAAGACAGTACCAAATGATTTCTGTACATGTAAAGTGTAGAATTTAGTCCTGGTAATACAGTTACCTCACAATTGAGGTCACCTTGGTAGTCTGAAATTATTTCTACACCAGTAAAATGTAGAAGGATATTCCTGCTAATAGAGTCACCTCATAATTAAGGTCACCCTGGGAGTGTCCGAAATTATTTTTGCACCAGTAAGGTGTAGAAGTTAGTCCTGCTAATACAATCACCTCATAATTAAGGTCGCACTGGGAGAGTCCAAAATTATTTATGTACCAGTAAAGTGTAGAAATTAATTCTGCTAATACAGTCACTTGACTATTAAGGTCACCTTGGTACAATCACTCATTATATCTGTACAAGTAAAGTGTAGAAGTTAGTGCTGCTAATACAGTCACCTCACAATTAAGTTCACCCTAGGACACAACCAAATGATTTCTGTACCAGTAAAGTGTATACCATTAAAATGTAGAAGTCAGTCCTGCTAATACAGTCACCTCACAATTAAGGTCACCTTGGTACAGGCTGAAATTATTTATGTACCAGTAGAATGTATAAATTAGTCCTGTTAATACAGTCACCTGTCTATTAAGGTCATCCTGGTACAGTCACAAATTACTTCAGTACCAGTAAAATATAGAAGTTAGTCCTGCTAATACAATCACCTCACAGTTAAGGTCACCTTGGAACAGTCCCACATTATTTCTGTACAGGTAAAGTGTAGAAGTTAGTCCTGCTAATATAGTCACATTACAATTAAGGTCACCTTGTAACAGTCCCTCATTATTTCTGTACCAGTAAAGAGTAGAAGTTATTACTGCTACTACAGTCACCTCATAATTAAGGTCACCCAAAGACAGTACTAAATAATTTGTGTACCAATAAAGTGTAGAAGTTAGTCGTGTTAATACAGTCACCTCACAATTAAGGTCCCCTTGGTACAGTCCCACATTATTTCTGTACTAGTAAAGTGTAGAAATTGGCCCTGCTAATACAGTCACCTCCCAAGTAAGGTCACCCTAGGACAGAACAAAATTATTTCTGCTCAAGTAAAGTGTGGATGTTATTCCTGCTAATACTGTCACCTCACAATTAAAATCACCCTGGAACATTCCCAATTTTTTGTATAACAATCAAGCATAGAAGTTAATCCTGCTAACTAAGGTCACCCTGGGAGTTCCAAATTATTTTTGCACCAGTAAAGTGTGGAAGTTAGTCCAGCTAATACAGTCACCCCACAATTAAAGTCACCCTGGAACAGTCCCAAAATATGTCTGTATCACTAAAGCATAGGAGTTAGTCCTGTTAATTAAGGTCACCCTGGGACAGTCCCAGATGATTTCTGTACGAATAAAGTAAAGAAGTTAGTCTAGCGAATACAGTGACCTCACAATGAAGGTCACCTTGGTACAGTCTGTAATTATTTCTGTAGCAGTAACGTGTAGATGTTAGTACTATTCATTAAGGTCACCATGGTACAGTCCCAAATTATTTCTGTACCAGTAAAATGTAGAAGTTAGTCCTGCTAATACAGTCATCTCACAATAACGGTCACCCAAAGACAGTACCAAATGATTTCTGTACATGTAAAGTGTAGAATTTAGTCCTGGTAATACAGTTACCTCACAATTAAGGTCACCTTGGTAGTCTGAAATTATTTCTACACCAGTAAAATGTAGAAGGATATTCCTGCTAATAGAGTCACCTCATAATTAAGGTCACCCTGGGAGTGTCCAAAATTATTTTTGCACCAGTAAGGTGTAGAAGTTAGTCCTGCTAATACAATCACCTCATAATTAAGGTCGCACTGGGAGAGTCCAAAATTATTGATGTACCTGTAAAGTGTAGAAATTAATTCTGCTAATACAGTCACTTGACTATTAAGGTCACCTTGGTACAATCACTCATTATATCTGTACAATTAAAGTGTAGAATTTAGTCTTGGTAATACAGTTACCTCACAATTAAGGTCACTGTGGTACAGTGCCTTATTATTTCTGTACCAGTAATGTGTAGAAATAGATCCTGCTAATACATTCACCTGACCATTGCCAAGACAGTACAAAATTATTTCTGCACAAGTAAAATGTGGATGTTAGTCCTCTAGTATAGTCACCTCATCATTGAAATCACCCTGGAACATTACAAAATTGTTCTATAACAATCAAGCATAGAAGTTAGTCCTGCTAATTAAGGTCACACTGGGACAGTATCAAATTATTTCTGTACCAGTAAAGTTAGTCTAGCTAATACAGTGACCTCACAATGAAGGTCACCTTTGTACAGTCTGAAATTATTTCTGTAGCAGTAACGTGTAGAAGTTAGTCCTGCTAATACAGTCATCTCACAATTAAGGTCACCCAAAGACAGTACCAAATGATTTCTGTACATGTAAAGTGTACAATTTAGTCCTGGTAATACAGTTACCTCACAATTAAGGTCACCTTACTAGTCTGAAATTATTTCTACACCAGTAAAATGTAGAAGGATACTCCTGCTAGTAGAATCACCTCATAATTAAGGTCACCCTGGGAGTGTCCAAAATTATTTTTGTACCAGTAAGGTGTAGAAGTTAGTCCTGCTAATACAATCACCTAACAATTAAGGTCACTTTGGTACAATCACTCATTATTTCTGTTCAAGTAAAGTGTAGAAGTTAGTGTTGCTAATACAGTCACCTCACAATTAAGTTCACCCTAGGACACAAACAAATGATTTCTGTACCAGTAAAGTGTATACCATTAAAATGTAGAAGTTAGTCCTGCTAATACAGTCACCTCATAATTAAGGTCACCTTGGTACAGTCCCTTATTATTTCTGTACCAGTAAAGTGTAGAAATAGATCCTCATAATACATTCAGCTGACCATTACCAAGACAGTATAAAATGATTTCTGCACAAGTAAAATGTGGATGTTAGTACTGCTAATATAGTCACCTCACAATTAAAATCACCCTGGAACATTCAAAAATTGTTCTATAACAATAAAGCATTGAAGTTAGTCCTGCTAATTAAGGTCACACTGGGACAGTACCAAATGATTTCTGTACAAGTAAAGTGCAGAAGATAGTCCCGTTAATTCAGTCACCTCACAATTAAGGTCACCTCCGTACAGTCCCTCATTATTTCTGTACCAGTAATTAAGGTTACCAATGCACAGTCTGAAATTACTTCTGTACCAATAAAGTGTAGAAATTAGGCCTGCTAATACAGTCTCCTGACTATTAAGGACACCCTATTACAGTCCGAAATTATTTCTGTAACAACAAAATGTAGAAGTTAGCCCTACTAATACAGTCATCTCACAGTTAAGGTCACCTTCGTACTGTCCAACATTATTTTTGTACCAGTAGAGTGTAGGAAGTTAGTTCTGCTGATACAGTCACCTCACAAATCAGGTCACTTTGGTACAATCCCACATTATTTCTGTACCAGTAAAGTGTAGAAGTTAGTCCTGCTAATACAGTCACATCACAATTAAGGTCACCCAAAGACAGAAACAAATGATTTCTGTACATGTAAAGTGTAGAATTTAGTCTTGGTAATACAGTTACCTCACAATTAAGGTCACCATGGTACAGTGACACATTATTTCTGTAATAATAAAGTGTAGAATTTACCCCTTGTAAAACAATCACCTCACAATTAAGGTCACCCTAAGAGAGTACCAAATTATTTCTGCACCAGGAAGGTGAGGAAGTTATTCCTGATGATACAGTCACCTCACAAATAAAGACACCTTGGTACAATCCTACATTATTTTTGTACCAGTAAAGTGTAGAAGTTAGTCCTGCTAATACAGTCACCTCATAATTAAGGTCACCCTGGGAGATTCCCAAATTATTTATATACCAGTAAAGTGTAGAAATTAATCCTGCTAATACAGTCACTTGACTATTAAGGTCAACATGGTACAGTCCCATATTATTTCTGTACCAGTAAAATGTAGAAGTTAGTCCTGCTAATACAGTTACCTCACAATTAAGTTCACCCAAAGACAGTACCAAATGATTTCTGTACAAGAAAAGTGTAGATGTTAGTCCTACTAATACAGTCACCTCACAATTAAGGTCATCCTAGGACTGTACCAAATGATTTCTGTACCAGTAAAGTGTGGAAGTTAGTCGTGCTAATATAGTCACCTCACAATTAAAGTCACCCTGGAAAAGTCCCAAAATATGTCTGTACCACTAAAGCATAGAAGTTAGACCTGTTAACTAAGGTCACACTGGGACAGTCCCAAATGATTTCTGTACCAATAAAGTGAAGAAGTTATTCTAGCTAATACAGTGACCTCACAATGAAGGTCACCTTGCTACAGTCTGAAATTATTTCTGTAGCAGTAACGTGTAGATGTTAGTCCTGCTAATAACGTCAACTCACAATTATGGTAACCTTGGTAGTCTTAAATTATTTCTACACCAGTAATATGTAGGATATTGCTGCTAATAGAGTCACCTCATAATTAAGGTCACCCTCGGAGTGTCCCAAATTATTTATGTAACAGCAAAGTGTAGAAAGTTAGTCCTGCTAATATAGTCACCTCACAATTAAGGTCACCTAGAAACAGTCCCTCATTATTTCTGTACCAGTAAAGTGTAGAAATTAGTACTATCAAAACAGTCACCAGACTATTAAGGACACCCTGGTACAATCGGAAATTATTTGTGTAGAGGTAAAATGTAGAAATTAGTCCTACTGATACAGTCACCTCACAATTAAGGTCACCCTAGGAAAGTACCAAATTATTTTTGCACCAGTAACATGTAGCAGTTAGTCCTGCTAATACAATTACCGAACAATTAAGGTCACCTTGGTACAATCACTCATTATTTCTGTACAAGTAAAGAGTAGAAGTTAGTGCTGCTAATACAGTGACCTCACAATTAAGTTCACCCTAGGACAGAACTAAATGATTTGTGTACCAGTAAAGTGTATACCATTAAAATGTAGAAGTTAGTCCTGCTAATACAGTCACCTCATAATTAAGGTCACCTTGGTACAGTCCCTTATAATTTCTGTACCAGTAAAGTGTAGAAATAGGTCCTGCTAATACATTCACCTGACCATTACCAAGACAGTACAAAATTATTTCTGCACAACTAAAATGTGGATGTTAGTCCTCTAATATAGTCACCTCATAATTGAAATCACCCTGGAACATTACAAAATTGTTCTATAACAATGAAGCATAGAAGTTAGTCCTGCTAATTAAGGTCACACTGGGACAGTATCAAATTATTTCTGTACCAGTAAAGTGCAGAAGTTAGTCTAGCTAATACAGTGACCTCACAATGAAGGTCACCTTTGTACAGTCTGAAATTATTTCTGTAGCAGTAACGTGTAGAAGTTAGTCCTGCTAATACAGTCATCTCACAATTAAGGTCACCCAAAGACAGTACCAAATGATTTCTGTATATGTAAAGTTAGAATTTAGTCCTGGTAATACAGTTACCTCACAATTAAGGTCACCTTGGTAGTCTGAAATTATTTCTACACCAGTAAAATGTAGAAGGATACTCCTGCTAGTAGAATCACCTCATAAATAAGGTCACCCTGGGAGTGTCCAAAATTATTTTTGCACCAGTAAGGTGTAGAAGTTAGTCCTGCTAATACAATCACCTAACAATTAAGGTCACCTTGGTACAATCACTCATTATTTCTGTACCAGTAAAGTGTATAAGATAGTCATTCTAATAGTCACCTCACAATTAAGGTTACCAATGCACAGTCTGAAATTACTCCTGTACCAATAAAGTGTAGAAATTAGGCCTGCTAATACAGTCACCTGACTATTAAGGACACCCTATTACAGTCCGAAATTATTTCTGTAACAACAAAATGTAGAAGTTAGCCCTACTAATACACTCATCTCACAGTTAAGGTCACCTTCGTACTGTCCAACATTATTTTTGTACCAGTAGAGTGTAGGAAGTTAGTTCTGCTGATACAGTCACCTCACAAATCAGGTCACTTTGGTACAATCCCACATTATTTCTGTACCAGTAAAGTGTAGAAGTTAGTCCTGCTAATACAGTCACATCACAATTAAGGTCACCCAAAGACAGAAACAAATGATTTCTGTACATATAAAGTGTAGAATTTAGTCTTGGTAATACAGTTACCTCACAATTAAGGTCACTATGGTACAGTGACACATTATTTCTGTAATAATAAAGTGTAAAATTTACCCCTTGTAAAACAGTCACCTCACAATTAAGGTCACCATAGGAGAGTACCAAATTATTTTTGCACCAGTAAGGTGTAGAAGTTAGTCCTGCTAATACAGTCATCTCACAATTAAGGTCACCCAAAGACAGTACCAAATGATTTCTGTACAAGAAAAGTGTAGATGTTAGTCCTACTAATACAGTCATCTCACAATAACGGTCACCCAAAGACAGTACCAAATGATTTCTGTACATGTAAAGTGTAGAATTTAGTCCTGGTAATACAGTTACCTCACAATTAAGGTCACCTTGGTAGTCTGAAATTATTTCTACACCAGTAAAATGTAGAATGATATTCCTGCTAATAGACTCACCTCATAATTAAGGTCACCCTGGGAGTGTCCGAAATTATTTTTGCACCAGTAAGGTGTAGAAGTTAGTCCTGCTAATACAATCACCTCATAATTAAGGTCACCCTGGGAGAGTCCCAAATTATTTATGTACCAGTAAAGTGTAAAAATTAATCCTGCTACTACAGTCACTTGACTATTAAGGTCACCATGGTACAGTCCAAAATTATTTCTGTACCAGTAAAATGTAGAAGTTAGTCCTGCTAATACAGTTACCTCACAATTAAGTTCACCCAAAGACAGTACCAAATCATTTCTGTACAAGAAAAGTGTAGATGTTAGTCCTGCTAATACAGTCACCTCACAATTAAGGTCATCCTAGGGCTGTACCAAATGATTTCTGTACCAGTAAAGTGTGGAAGTTAGTCCTGCTAATATAGTCACCTCACAATTAAAGTCACCCTGGAAAAGTCCAAAAATATGTCTGTACCACTAAAGCATAGAAGTTAGACCCGTTAACTAAGGTCACCCTGGGACAGTCCCAAATTATTTCTGTACGAATAAAGTGAAGAAGTTATTCTAGCTAATACAGTGACCTCACAATGAAGGTCACCTTGCTACAGTCTGAAATTATTTCTGTAGCAGTAACGTGTAGATGTTAGTCCTGCTAATAAGGTCACCTCACAATTATGGTCACCTTGGTAGTCTTAAATTATTTCTACACCAGTAAAATGTAGAAGGATACTGCTGCTAATAGAGTCACCTCATAATTAAGGTCACCCTGGGAGTGTCCCAAATTATTTATGTAACAGCAAAGTGTAGACAGTTAGTCCTGCTAATATAGTCACCTCACAATTAAGGTCACCTTGAAACAGTCCCTCATTATTTCTGTACCAGTAAAGTGTAGAAATTAGTACTATCAAAACAGTCACCAGACTATTAAGGACACCCTGGTACAGTCCGGAATTATTTGTGTAGAGGTAAAATGTAGAAATTAGTCCTACTGATACAGTCACCTCACAATTAAGGTCACCCTAGGAAAGTACCAAATTATTTTCGCACCAGTAACGTGTAGCAGTTAGTCCTGCTAATACAATTACCTAACAATTAAGGTCACCTTGGTACAATCACTCATTATTTCTGTACAAGTAAAGAGTAGAAGTTAGTGCTGCTAATACAGTGACCTCACAATTAAGTTCACCCTAGGACAGAACTAAATGATTTGTGTACCAGTAAAGTGTATACCATTAAATTGTAGAAATTAGTCCTGCTAATACAGTCACCTCATAATTAAGGTCACCTTGGTACAGTCCCTTATTATTTCTGTACCAGTAAAGTGTAGAAATAGGTCCTGCTAATACATTCACCTGACCATTACCAAGACAGTACAAAATTATTTCTGCACAAGTAAAATGTGGATGTTAGTCCTCTAATATAGTCACCTCATAATTGAAATCACCCTGGAACATTACAAAATTGTTCTATAACAATGAAGCATAGAAGTTAGTCCTGCTAATTAAGGTCACACTGGGACAGTATCAAATTATTTCTGTACCAGTAAAGTGCAGAAGTTAGTCTAGCTAATACAGTGACCTCACAATGAAGGTCACCTTTGTACAGTCTGAAATTATTTCTGTAGCAGTAACGTGTAGAAGTTAGTCCTGCTAATACAGTCATCTCACAATTAAGGTCACCCAAAGACAGTACCAAATGATTTCTGTATATGTAAAGTTAGAATTTAGTCCTGGTAATACAGTTACCTCACAATTAAGGTCACCTTGGTAGTCTGAAATTATTTCTACACCAGTAAAATGTAGAAGGATACTCCTGCTAGTAGAATCACCTCATAAATAAGGTCACCCTGGGAGTGTCCAAAATTATTTTTGCACCAGTAAGGTGTAGAAGTTAGTCCTGCTAATACAATCACCTAACAATTAAGGTCACCTTGGTACAATCACTCATTATTTCTGTACAAGTAAAGTGT
Source organism: Paraescarpia echinospica (assembly GCA_020002185.1). Lineage (NCBI taxonomy): Eukaryota > Metazoa > Annelida > Polychaeta > Sabellida > Siboglinidae > Paraescarpia > Paraescarpia echinospica. The sequence continues at coordinate 3,775 of JAHLWY010001301.1, read as the reverse complement.
AGAAGTTAGTGTTGCTAATACAGTCACCTCACAATTAAGTTCACCCTAGGACACAAACAAATGATTTCTGTACCAGTAAAGTTTATACCATTAAAATGTAGAAGTTAGTCCTGCTAATACAGTCACCTCACAATTAAAGTCACCCTGGAAAAGTCCCAAAATATGTCTGTACCACTAAAGCATAGAAGTTAGACCTGTTAACTAAGGTCACCCTGGGAATTTCCCAAATGATTTCTGTACCAATAAAGTGAAGAAGTTATTCTAGCTAATACAGTGACCTCACAATGAAGGTAACCTAGCTACAGTCTGAAATTATTTCTGTAGCAGTAACGTGTAGATGCTAGTCCTGCTAATAAGGTCACCTCACAATTATGGTCACCTTGGTAGTCTGAAATAATTTCTACACGACAAAAATGTAGGATACTCCTGCTAATAGAGTCACCTCATAATTAAGGTCACCTTAGGAGTGTCCCAAATTATTTATGTAAGTAAAGTGTAGAAAGTTAGTCCTGCTAATATAATCACCTCACAATTAAGGTCACCTTGGTACAGCCCCTCATTATTTCTGTACCAGTAAAGTGTAGAAATTAGTATTACTAAAACAGTCACCTGACTATTAAAGACACCCTGGTACAGTCCGAAATTATTTCTGTACAGGTAAAATGTAGAAATTAGTCCTACTAATACAGTCACATCACAATTAAGGTCACCATAGGAGAGTACCAAATTATTTTTGCACCAGTAAGGTGTAGAAGTTAGTCGTGCTAATAAGGTCACCTCACAAATGAGGTCACCTTGGTAGTCTGAAATTAGTTCTACAGCAGTAAAATGTGGAAGTTAGTCCTGCTAATACAGTCACCTGACAATTAAGGTTACTTATCTGTTGTTGTGTATTTGTTGTTCTACCTTCTGCACCAGTCACATGGGAATCAAGACAAAGAACCTCTCCTGAAACAGAAATGCATTTTCTATCAATGCCAATCTAATGCACATGCATGGATCATCATATCTGAAAAGTATGTCCAAAAAGTCTAAAACGTTTTTTATAAAAGCGATTTAGTTTTACTTAATTCCTGAGGCATGATAATAGTTTACTTTTTCCAGTATATTTGTATTATATAGATGCTATCAATGACATATATTCAAATAATATATCAAGTAACGGAGCATGTATCTTTCAAAGATGGCTTACACATGTTCTATCAGTGGCAAATGATAAAAGTGGTTAATGACACATAGTTTCTACATTTTGCGAAAAATGATGAATAGAGTTATTGCCTCACAATTAAGGTCACCCTAGCACAGTACCAAAAGATTTATGTACCAGTAAAATGTAGAAGTTAGTTCAGATAATACAGTCACCTCATAATTACGGTCACCCTGGGAGAGTCCCAAATTATTTATGTAACAATAAAATGTAGAAAGTTAGTACTGCTAATACAGTCACCTCACAATTAAGGTTACTTATCTGTTGCTGTGTATTTGTTGGTCTACCTTCTGCACCAGTCACTCGGGAATCAAGTCCACGAACCTCTCCTGACACAGAAATGCATTTTCTACCAATGTCCATCTAATGCACATGCATGGATCATCATATCTGAAAAGTATGTCCAAAAAGTGTAAAACGTTTTTTATAAAAGCGATTTAGTTTTACTTAATTCCTGAGGCTTGATAATAGTTTACTTTTTCCAGTATATTTGTATTATATAGATGCTATCAATGACATATATTCAAATAATATATCAAGTAACGGAGCATGTATCTTTTAAAGATGGCTTACACATGTTCTATCAGTGGCAAATGATAAAAGTGGTTAATGACAGATGGTTTCTACATTTTGTGAAAAATGATGTTTAGAGCTATTGCCTCAGAACTAAAGGTCACCCACGGACAGTACCAAATGATTTATGTACCAGTAGAGTGTAGAAGTTAGTCCTACTAATACAGTCACCTCACAATTAAGGTCACCTCACAATTAAGGTCACCGTGGTACAGTCTGAAATTATTTCTGTACTACTAAAGTGTGGAAGTTAGTCCTGCTAATAGAGTCACCTCACAATTAAGGTCACCTTGGTACAGGCTGAAATTATTTATGTACCAGTAGAATGTATAAATTAGTCCTGCTAATACAGTCACCTGTCTATTAAGGTCATCCTGGTACAGTCACAAATTACTTCAGTACCAGTAAAATATAGAAGTTAGTCCTGCTAATACAATCACCTCACAGTTAAGGTCACCTTGGAACAGTCCCACATTATTTCTGTACCAGTAAAGTGTAGAAGTTAGTCCTGCTAATATAGTCACATTACAATTAAGGTCACCTTGTATCAGTCCCTCATTATTTCTGTACCAGTAAAGAGTAGAAGTTATTACTGCTACTACAGTCACCTAACAATTAAGGTCACCCAGAGACAGTACTAAATAATTTGTGTACCAATAAAGTGTAGAAGTTAGTCGTGTTAATACAGTCACCTCACAATTAAGGTCACTTTGGTACAGTCCCACATTATTTCTGTACTAGGAAAGTGTAGAAATTGGCCCTGCTAATACAGTCACCTCCCAAGTAAGGTCACCCTAGGACAGAACAAAATTATTTCTGCTCAAGTAAAGTGTGGATGTTATTCCTGCTAATACTGTCACCTCACAATTAAAATCACCCTGGAACATTCCCAATTTTTTTTATAACAATCAAGCGTAGAAGTTAATCCTGCTAACTAAGGTCACCCTGGGAGTTCCAAATTATTTTTGCACCAGTAAAGTGTGGAAGTTAGTCCAGCAAATACAGTCACCTCACAATTAAAGTCACCCTGGAACAGTCCCAAAATATGTCTGTATCACTAAAGCATAGGAGTTAGTCCTGTTAATTAAGGTCACCCTGGGACAGTCCCAGATGATTTCTGCACGAATAAAGTAAAGAAGTTAGTCTAGCGAATACAGTGACCTCACAATGAAGGTCACCTTTGTACAGTCTGAAATTATTTCTGTAACAGTAACGTGTAGAAGTTAGTACTGTTCATTAGGGTTACCATGGTACAGTCCCAAATTATTTCTGTACCAGTAAAATGTAGAAGTTAGACCTGCTAATACAGTCATCTCACAATTAAGGTCACCCAAAGACAGTACCAAATGATTTCTGTACATGTAAAGTGTAGAATTTAGTCCCGGTAATACAGTTACCTCACAATTAAGGTCACCTTGTTAGTCTGAAATTATTTCTACACCAGTAAAATGTAGAAGGATGTTCCTGCTAATAGAGTCACCTCATAATTAAGGTCACCCTGGGAGTGTCCAAAATTATTTTTGCACCAGTAAGGTGTAGAAGTTAGTCCTGCTAATACAATCACCTCAATTAAGGTCGCACTGGGAGATTCCAAAATTATTTATGTACCAGTAAAGTGTAGAAATTAATTCTGCTAATACAGTCACTTGACTATTAAGGTCACCTTGGTACAATCACTCATTATATCTGTACAAGTAAAGTGTAGAAGTTAGTGCTGCTAATACAGTCACCTCACAATTAAGTTCACCCTAGGACACAACCAAATGATTTCTGTACCAGTAAAGTGTATACCATTAAAATGTAGAAGTCAGTCCTGCTAATACAGTCACCTCATAATTAAGGTCACCTTGGTACAGGCTGAAATTATTTATGTACCAGTAGAATGTATAAATTAGTCCTGCTAATACAGTCACCTGTCTATTAAGGTCATCCTGGTACAGTCACAAATTACTTCAGTACCAGTAAAATATAGAAGTTAGTCCTGCTAATACAATC
>JAHLWY010001300.1:0-23023 GCA_020002185.1 Paraescarpia echinospica | reverse complement strand
TCCACCATAACATATGTGTCTCCACCATAACATATGTGTCTCCATCATAACATATGTCTCCATCATAACAATATGTGTCTCCATCATAACATATGTGTGTCCATCATAACATATGTGTCTCCATCATAACATACGTGTGTCCATCATAACATATGTGTCTCCATCATAACATATGTGTGTCCATCATAACATATGTGTCTCCATTATAACATATGTGTGTCCATCATAACATATGTGTCTCCATCATAACATATGTGTCTCCATCATAACATATGTGTCTCCATCATAACATACGTGTCTCCATCATAACATATGTGTGTCCATCATAACATGTGTGTCCATCATAACATATGTGTCTCCATCATAACATATGTGTCTCCATCATAACATATGTGTCTCCATCATAACATATGTGTCCATCATAACATATGTGTCTCATATGTGTGTCCATCATAACATATGTGTCTCCATCATAACATATGTGTCTCCATCATAACATATGTGTGTCCATCATAACATATGTGTCTCCATCATAACATATGTGTGTCCATCATAACATATGTGTCTCCATCATAACATATGTGTCTCCATCATAACATATGTGTGTCCATCATAACATATGTGTCTCCATCATAACATATGTGTCTCCATCATAACATATGTGTGTCCATCATAACATATGTGTCTCCATCATAACATATGTGTGTCCATCATAACATATGTGTGTCCATCATAACATATGTGTGTCCATCATAACATATGTGTCTCCATCATAACATATGTGTCTCCATCATAACATATGTGTCCATCATAACATATGTGTCTCCATCATAACATATGTGTGTCCATCATAACATATGTGTCCATCATAACATATGTGTCCATCATAACATATGTGTCTCCATCATAACATATGTGCAGTGAGAAGTGGACATATTTGGTTTGAATCCAAATTGCAAATGCGATGTTGCAAGCGCACTTTGTTCCTTAGATAGTCCAACAACATCAAACAGTTTGGCAACAATGCTGCCAAGAGTAATAGCTCTACAAGTGTCGGATGTACTTACTAATTGTCTCTTGTCTCTTGGTATAGGAACCATAGTCCCACCTAACATTGAGTCGGGGCTAAAACCATGTATCAACATACTGTTAAAAACTAATGCTAACAGCACAAAGAGTATTTTCGGACCATGTATAATATGATCAGAATTGAGACTCTCTTCACCATCCGACTTACCCAGCTTCAGTCGCTGGACACCTTCGATAACCTCATCAACTGATATACCATATGCAATATTTTCTTTAATCTGCTTGTTTATCTCCGTATTTGTAGCACTCATGTCATCAACATCACATGACACTGTTCTAGAGGTGATTATATTTATAGCACTCATGTCATCAACATCATATGACACTGTTGTAGAGGTGATTATATTTGTAGCACTCATGTCATCAACATCACATGACACTGTTGTAGAGGTGATTATATTTATAGCACTCATGTCATCAACATCATATGATACTGTTGTAGAGGTGATTATATTTATAGCACTCATGTCATCAACATCACATGACACTGTTGTAGAGGTGATTATATTTATAGCACTCATGTCATCAACATCATATGACACTGTTGTAGAGGTGATTATATTTATAGCACTCATGTCATCAACATCATATGACACTGTTGTAGAGGTGATTATATTTATAGCACTCATGTCATCAACATCACATGACACTGTTGTAGAGGTGATTATATTTATAGCACTCATGTCATCAACATCATATGATACTGTTCTAGAGGTGATTATATTTATAGCACTCATGTCATCAACATCACATGACACTTTTGTAGAGGTGATTATATTTATAGCACTCATGTCATCAACATCATATGATACTGTTCTAGAGGTGATTATATTTATAGCACTCATGTCATCAACATCATATGACACTGTTGTAGAGGTGATTATATTTATAGCACTCATGTCATCAACATCATATGATACTGTTCTAGAGGTGATTATATTTATAGCACTCATGTCATCAACATCATATGACACTGTTGTAGAGGTGATTATATTTATAGCACTCATGTCATCAACATCACATGACACTGTTGTAGAGGTGATTATATTTATAGCACTCATGTCATCAACATCATATGACACTGTTCTAGAGGTGATTATATTTATAGCACTCATGTCATCAACATCACATGACACTGTTGTAGAGGTGATTATATTTATAGCACTCATGTCATCAACATCATATGACACTGTTGTAGAGGTGATTATATTTATAGCACTCATGTCATCAACATCACATGACACTGTTGTAGAGGTGATTATATTTATCGGAAAAAATGTGTGCTATTTCTTCATTACCTACCACACCATCACTACTTGAAGGCAAGAATTTATTTCTGCCCTTTATCCGGCGTACCTGACCACAAGTCCCGGTTTCTTTTTTCACTAATGGCTTCGGCCATCTTAGTTGTACGAATTCTGTCATCCTCTCTCATAATATGTCTAACAGCCCTATGACACCGAGCTCTAGTTATACATCTCATTTCTGTAATGTCACCCTGATGAGGCTTTTCCACTGCTCGCCACTGTCGATGCCAGAAAATAGCCTCCTGTTTCAACTTGTTTTGACCACCCAGGAAGTTTCCTTCCGCCACCAGTTGAATTAAGGTTGTTTTTAGGACAGGTGGTAGGTATACATTCCGATGATTCTATGCACACATTTAATATATCATTGTATACTCTAGATAATTCGTTCTCATGTTGTTTACACATTACATACTTACACAGCAAAGTCTCTTTGTCGTATTGTAACATGGAGAGTTTATACTCAAGATCTCTACTGTATTGGTTAATGAGTTTTGTACTGGCTTTATGGCATGCTAGTTTGTGACAATAGTTCCTTTGGAATATGTGGACTACATTTATATCTAACCTGACTTTAAGTGGTACATGGTCAGAAAACAACAAGTTGTCTGTAGTAGAACATTCGAGCACCTTCTGTCCTAAATTGGCCGTGGTTAAAAATGATCAATTCTGGAGGTAAAACCGTTTGGCCTTACATAAGTATATGGCACTTGCGCATCAGGGGCATCTATACATACCGTAAGATCAAAATCCAATATAACATTCCTTAATGCATGTGCATGAGGTATATTCCTAGTCAAATCTAACGTGAGCGGGGTTGTAAGTGTGTATTCATGTCACCCCGTATATAACGTGAGCGGGGTTGTAAGTGTGTATTCATGTCACCCCGTATATAACGTGAGCGGGGTTGTAAGTGTGTATTCATGTCACCCCGTATATAACGTGAGCGGGGTTGTAAGTGTGTATTCATGTCACCCCGTATATAACGTGAGCGGGGTTGTAAGTGTGTATTCATGTCACCCCGTATATAACGTGAGTGGGGTTGTAAGTGTGTATTCATGTCACCCCGTATATAACGTGAGCGGGGTTGTAAGTGTGTATTCATGTCACCCCGTATATAACGTGAGCGGGGTTGTAAGTGTGTATTCATGTCACCCCGTATATAACGTGAGCGGGGTTGTAAGTGTGTATTCATGTCACCCCGTATATAACGTGAGCGGGGTTGTAAGTGTGTATTCATGTCACCCCGTATATAACGTGAGCGGGGTTGTAAGTGTGTATTCATGTCACCCCGTATATAACGTGAGCGGGGTTGTAAGTGTGTATTCATGTCACCCCGTATATAACGTGAGCGGGGTTGTAAGTGTGTATTCATGTCACCCCGTATATAACGTGAGCGGGGTTGTAAGTGTGTATTCATGTCACCCCGTATATAACGTGAGTGGGGTTGTAAGTGTGTATTCATGTCACCCCGTATATAACGTGAGCGGGGTTGTAAGTGTGTATTCATGTCACCCCGTATATAACGTGAGCGGGGTTGTAAGTGTGTATTCATGTCACCCCGTATATAACGTGAGTGGGGTTGTAAGTGTGTATTCATGTCACCCCGTATATAACGTGAGCGGGGTTGTAAGTGTGTATTCATGTCACCCCGTATATAACGTGAGCGGGGTTGTAAGTGTGTATTCATGTCACCCCCGTATATAACGTGAGCGGGGTTGTAAGTGTGTATTCATGTCACCCCGTATATAACGTGAGCGGGGTTGTAAGTGTGTATTCATGTCACCCCGTATATAACGTGAGCGGGGTTGTAAGTGTGTATTCATGTCACCCCGTATATAACGTGAGCGGGGTTGTACGTGTGTATTCATGTCACCCCGTATATAACGTGAGCGGGGTTGTACGTGTGTATTCATGTCACCCCCGTATATAACGTGAGCGGGGTTGTAAGTGTGTATTCATGTCACCCCGTATATAACGTGAGCGGGGTTGTAAGTGTGTATTAACTGCTGTATTTCACCTAGCACATCCATATATTCAGCAAACTTATCGTCTTCCGACCAGCCGTCCCCCATCATGTATACATTGAGGCACATGATTTCAGTTGTTAATTTGTATCATAATCCCACACAACCTTACGTGATTGCATTTAAACTATTTCACTGCATCTCTTCCTTTGTGGAAATATCTCCTGTACTGCTTTTTACTATTCCTTTCTGATTTTACTTTGATGGTAAAATGTATCTGGTTGTGATCACTATTCCCCAGTGGCTCACATATCTTGACATTGTCAACTAATTCATTCTGTGAGGACAAAACTATGTCTAACACATTCTCACCCCTGGTTGGTTCTAGCACATGTTAAGAAAGGAAAATACTAAAACTAAAAACTTGTGGTCCTCACTTCCCATACTCTGCAGAGATTTCCATTGTATATGCCCATGGTTAAAACCCCCATAATCACACAGTCCCGTTTGCTCACTTCCCTTGTTGCATTTTGTACTTTTTCAATCTCTTCTATGCTTATGTTTGGACTTCGATAAACTAATTCCACCGTTAACATTGAATTTCCTGTAACTGTTACACCAAACAGCTTCTTTGCAATCTGCTTCTTTTTCTAATTTTATTCCATAAGCCTGGATAGATTCTTCAACATATAAAATAACTGCAGCTCCCCTTCTTCCTATTCTATCTTTCCTAAACATTACATAGCCTGTCAGTCCCAACTCGGCATCTGATATATCGGTGGTGGCCAATGATTCGGTTATACCTATTATGTGAGGGTTAATATCTTCTACCATAATGTTAATTTCATTTCTTTTTTTACTATACTCATTGCATTTAAAGAAACACATTTATATCCGGCTTCTGAATAGTTCTGCAGACTGTCCTTTGCTGATTTATTTGTGCTGTCTTTATCTATGCCTCCAATTTCAGGCTTCTCTGTGAGTCCCCCCTGCGAATAAATAGATGCAACCTGTCCCACTGTAAACAGATCGCAGCAGGTTCTCTGTGAAAACTGCTGCCCCTTTTCCACTCAGATGGAGGCCATCTCTCATGAACACATCTTCCCTCCCAACAAAGTACCCCCATAAATCTTTGAATCCCACCCCCTCTTCTTTATACATCTGCTCAGCTAGTGCATTGATCGCCATCCTCTTGCAGTTTCTATACGTTGCTCCCCTTCCTCCCATTACTGGCAAAATTCCTGAGACAATAATCTGTTCAACTCTTGTCTTCTTTAGCTTCCTCATTAACGGTCTCTATTTCTGTACTATCCCAGTTGTTCCCTCTCTGTCTGCATTATTTGTCCCTACACCTGTACATGTACTAGAACAGACCCTCCCTTGCCATGCCCAAATACCTTCCCTACCCTTTCAGTCACATGCACTATCCTAGCCCCCGGTAGACAAACAACGACGTCCTCCCTCGCTTAGTGTCTTATCTGTCTTTCTCAGAATAGAGTCACCCATGAACACCCTTGCCCTCTCAAACACTGCCTCAGAGTAGCTCCTTCTCCGGTTTGCATCTGTCTGGTTGTCTTTTCCCCCTGCCATCTTCTCTCCTGTCACATTCTCTTCCATTCCATTTTTTCATGTCGCTTTTTCTCTTGTCACCTTTCCTCCTGTCATTGTCCCTTTTATTGACTTCTCTTCTATCACATTTACTCTCACTTCCTTTTGTCCCTTCATCTTTCCTCCCATCTCATCTTCTTCCCTCTTATCCCGTCCCATTTTCCCTCCCTCCTTCTCTACGGTCACTTTCTCCCCTGTCACCTTCACACCTGTCATGTTTTCTGTTGTCGATTCTCCAATTTCTTCCCCTCCAATCACCTTCCCTCCTCTCAATCTCTTTTCCTCGGTCTTCTTGCCACTACTCTCTCCCTGTTGTCTCTCTCCATTCCATCTGTCCCCTTGCTAATTCTCATCTCCATCCCCTTCACAATATCTGTCAACATAATTATCTCCTTCTGCAGACACTCCACCTTCCAACACCCCATGCACTGAAAGGTGAATCCCTCCTCCATTGTTTCTGCCTACGACTTGGTCATAGGCAGAAAGGACAAGGTATAATCCACCCAGCTGTGGCAGTGATCGCACACCAAGTGTCGCTTCGCCTTGACTTGCCGCTTGCAAGGTGCCATATCACAACTTATTTAAGAACTTAACTATCTTAGTCTTTATAAAGACTGTTTCCTGTGTACAGCACACTTTATGTTACAGCAGATTTTAATGACACAGCTGACTATCTATCCTATCACGAATGATAAAGTTACCAGTAGTGACCTAATTTAAATACAATCATTACATTACGCTAAACTGCCTTATTTATTTAGGGTATGCCGTGCCCTAGCGAATACGTGGGACACTAGCTATATAAACAAACTGGAGTTCACCCGACTATCGCCACTGCTTAGTTTTAACAACAATGCTACCTAATCAATGTTTCTAGCAGTAGCAGGTACTGGCTTACATAGATAGTATCTTATGTAAGTAGTTTTATGGGATCAAGTCAGCTTGAAGGCGCCCTCCCGGTATATTGTACAATTCTGGTGTATACCGAGAGTGCGCCTTCAAGCTGACTTGATCCGTTTGATGTTTGTTACTTTATCTCCTATATATTCTAACACATAATCAGGTTTGTTAAATCTTGTTTACAAACTTATCGAAGGCTAAATTACCCTATTATCACTCTCTAAACTAAAGTGTTCTAAAATACTTTAACTAACTAACTTTAAGCAGAACTGTATATGTCTAGTGCTACTTTACGAATACTATTAAGGTAAGAATAATACTTATCGATCAATATCTCCACTTGTTTTTCACCTTTTCTGCACCAACAATTCTCACGATCTCGATCCGCCAATATTCCCACCAAAATGTTACGTGTGTGACGTTCAAATCTTTAAATTCAGTTGGGCACATAAGTTATTGTCCAAAATCTGTGAAGTTTTAGAAATATGCTAATAAGTGACATTATCCGAAAATTGGCATAGGAAAACTATGTATGCACGTTTGACTGTGACTTGCATTAAAATATAAATATGTGTAACATGCTTTTGTTGTGTGTGACGTTTGTGAAGTTGGCTTGGCTTGCTGAAATTGATCTAGTAATGCACAGTTAAGTGAGTATACATAACAATATGACATGCTTAATTCATGCTATAACAGCACAACATATTTAGGTGGGCTACTTTTTGATGGCAAACATGGATAAATTTTATAATAACATGCAGAACCTTGATTGGGAAATTATAACACCCATAAATAATTGTCAAACAGCCTACTCAGTATTTCATAAACTACTACTTTGAGAATATAACGATTGCTTTTAATTTAAAACAGTCAAGCTTATTTACAAGAATAAGAAACCATGGCTAACTACTGGTTTACAAAAACTCAATAAAAGAGAAGAATAGACTATATATTAAATATATATGATAAAATACAAGATATAATGAAACTAATTATAAGGTTTACAAAAGTCAATTGAAAGACTTACTACGGAAATTTGAACGTGAACATTATGCAACTCTCTTTGAAGAAAATAAACAACCTCAAAAAGCATTGGTTCCTATTAAAAGAAATAATAAATAAGAAACCATAACACAAACAAAATTCATTATTAACAAAGTTGAAACATCAAACAAAAACAAATAAGTGAAAGTTTTAATAATTTGGTGTTGGTTCCACAAAACCAAACAGATCATATCCTATGTCATACATAAAAAACAGTAATATGAAACTATATGTCTTGAACCGTTAACTGAAAATGAGGTATCAGTAATTCTAAGCTCTCTTAAAGCATCATGTCCTCGATGGGATGTCATTTCCTGTAAAGTAATAACACAAACATAAAAGTTTTATTAAACCCATTAACACACTTATATAACTTATCTATAAATACTGGAATATTCCCAGATTAATAAAAAATATCAAAGAAAATACCTATTTACAAAGTTAAAGAAAAAACTTATTTATTAACAAGTCCGGCAGATTTTGTTAAAGAAAATAATGAAGCACTTATCTAGTATCCGAGCCAACCTCGATTTCGTTTTAATAGCTACACGTTTGCCTAAATTTGATACCTCAGTGATTTAGTTCTATCATTCCACATCATCCCAGGCATATTTATATTACGAATATAGTGCGCCTTAGCACACTCATGAGGCCCAAAGAGTGACGAGGTATAAAAAATAGGCAAAAACGTTACTGTAATGACGAAGTCGAGGTGGGCCCGGATTCTAGACAAGTGTCAATAATGGTGACGTTTGTGTACTTCTGGGAAATTTAACGTAAGCGTGGTACAAAAACAAGTTATAAAAACAATAAAATGTCGAGCTGACCAATGCTGACAGACTGATTGAGTTTAGTTTCGTAGTGCTGCCACTTTCAGCGAGATCTGCTGAATGTGAAAGACACTTCAGCAGTGAAACGAGTGTAGAGTTCAAGACCGACTTTCGAAACTGCCTGAAGCCATGCACAATGTCAGCTATCATCACCACCCAGCTGCATTCACCCGACATGGCTGACTTCAAACCCACATTCAGCACGAGGATGCCCAACTTCAAATCAGAGTTGGACTCAGACAGCGACTCATTTTTTTCTGTCAACAATAAACTGTTGCCTATGATGACATTTTATATTCGCTGGTTCATTAATCTGAATACCACAAATTAATATGCAGGACAGACTCGGCATCAACTAGTTTAACACTTACCGATTGACCATAAAATTTTCAGCTAAGGTGTAGAACACTGCATACAAAACAAACAATTTGTGCTAGGGTTGTCCTTACATTTATCTAAAGCATTCGGTACAGTTGATCATGACATACTGTGTCAAAAACTCCAATGTTATGGTATTCGTGGCTTAGCCAATGATTCTATTAAAAGTTATTTATTTAATAGAAGTCAATATGTGTACTACAATGACACTAGCTCCACAAAACAAACTATTACTTGTGGTGTACCGCAAGGTTCCAACCTGGGGCCTTTGCTTTTTCTATTATATGTCAATGATATTGCTCATGTCTCAGATATTCTTTTTTCCATATTATTTGCTGATGACACTAGTCTGTTTAAAAATGGTGATCATTTGGATGATATAACTAACAAAATGAATTTGTAGTTAAACAAAATTAAAGTTTGGCTAAATGCCAACAAACTATCTTTAAACAGTGATAAGACCCAATACGTGGTATTAAAATTAATGATAATACTATTAAACAAGTATCTTCTACAACATTTCTTGGTGTGGCTAATGATAGCAAACTCAACTGGGCTGAACACATTAACCAAGTTAAATGTAAAAATTCTAAAGGTGTTGGCATTCTCAACAAAGACAAAAGATTATTAACTAGATCATGATTAGGTCACTTCATGTTACTCATTTCCCTTCCCTCACTTGACCTATTGTATTGAAGTATGGGAGGTGCATTTGACTCATATTGGTCAAGTATTACTAAGATTTAAAAGAAAGCAGTGAGAATGCTTGTCTCAGCCAATAGATTAGCTCATACAAAACCTATCTTTAACTTTCAGACAATTGTATTCAATACAAATGTTTATGTATAATCTTTGAAAATATGTTTATGACAGAACAACACAACCACTCATTTGATAAATGCATCAAATTTATTATGGTAAAATGGGACAGTCCGGCCAGATCTCTTTGGGGCCAGCCTGAGAACAGGATGCAAGACCAAGATATTTCACATGATCGGACGTGATCCTGGGTCAGTTACTTGATCATGTGACTGCGGCCATGTATATGACCAGAATCCTGGGTCTGCATCCTTTTGGGTGTCAATCCGAGGATATTTCACATACATAATCCTGGGCCAGTTACTTGATCAATGGTCATGTGACTGCGGCCATATGACCAGAATCCTGGCTCGGAACCCATCTGGGTTTCAAGCCAACCCCTTAGAGATACTAACCCTCCTATAATTCACAAAGGTGGAGAAATGGGGTTGGTTGGTGGGTGCTGTAGACAAAGATGGCATCCAGCAGGGAAGTTGTTCTACCTATAACACTGGGCAAATGTAGATGATTGGATAGTTTTACTTCTCATGCCACAGGGTATCTATCTTATGATTGTGGGCAGCTACCCCCTGCAGAGAGGGGGTAGAGGGTGAGTTTCAGTGGGTGGAGAGGGTGCCAATGTTGTGATTGGTTAACCACCCTCTATACAGAGGAATGCCCTTAGGCGGCCTCCTGACCCTGCAGTGACTTGTTGTTATTGTTGTTGTTGGTGTTGTTGTTGTTGACTTGTTGTTATTGTTGTTGGTGTTGGTGGTGTTGCTGTTGTTGGCGGTGTTGGTGGTGTTGTTGTTGTTGGTGGTGTTGTTGTTGCTGTTGGTGGTGTTGTTGTTGGTGGTGGTGGTGTTGTTGTTGTTGGTGGTGTTGTTGTTGTTGTTGTTGGTGTTGTTGTTGGTGGTGGTGTTGTTGTTGTCGGTGGTGGTGTTGTTGTTGGTGGTGGTGTTGTTGTTGATGGTGTTGTTGTTGATGGTGTTGTTGTTGTTGATGGTGGTGTTGTTGTTGCTGTTGGTGGTGGTGTTGTTATTGTTGTTGATGGTGTTGTTGTTGTTGATGGTGGTGGTGTTGTTGTTGGTGTTGGTGATGTTGTTGTTGTTGTTGGTGGTGGTGTTGTTGTTGATGATGGTGGTGTTGCTGTTGTTATTGTTGTTGATGGTGTTGTTGGTGGTGGCTGTTGTTGTTGTTGTTGGTGGTGGCTGTTGTTGTTGTTGGTGGTGGTGTTGTTGGTGGTGGTGGTGTTGTTGGTGGTGGTGGTGTTGTTGGTGGTGGTGGTGTTGTTGGTGGTTTTGTTGTTGTTGTTGGTGTTGTTGTTGTCGGTGGTGGTGTTGTTGTTGCTGTTGATGGTGTTGTTGTTGTTGTTGCTGTTGGTGGTGATGTTGTTATTGTTGTTGATGGTGTTGTTGTTGATGGTGGTGGTGTTGTTGTTGGTGATGTTGTTGGTGGTGGTGTTGTTGTTGATGATGGTGGTGTTGCTGTTGTTATTGTTGTTGATGGTGATGGTGTTGTTGTTGGTGGTGGCTGTTGTTGTTGTTGTTGTTGGTGGTGGTGTTGTTGTTGTTCTGGCATAAACCATGCACAGTGATAAACAATATGCCTCAATTTAGACTTAATCAATATGTTCATAGATATAATGCAAGACAATCTGCACAAATGCACGTATCCGTGGCAACTTTAGAAATAAGACTTCGTTCAATAAGAAATAAGGGTCTTATCATTTGGAATTATTTCAGCACCATACTTAAGTTTACGACTTATTCAGTAATTAATTACAAATGTATACTTAAGCTATTCATTTTACACAATGATGTTAATATATAACATATTTTTCAATCACGATTAATCTAATACACCTGCACGCTGTTTTTGGGTTCAATATAATGATATTTACTTTGAAATATACAATAGGGAGTATAACATTATATAATGTTCTTCCCTTGTTGTTCTCGTTATGTTATTGTATATGATTTGTCGTAATTTGATTTGTATGTATTGTAATGAGTTACAATAAATTTGATGCTAATTGTGATAAAACAATAAATTACGTGACATATTTATGTGACTAGAGGAATAGTGACTTATTTTAGGACGAACCCAAGAAAATCAAACATTAACAAGTGAGAATTGGGGGTACATTTCCCCACTGGTGTTAAGTACTGTCAACTATAAGTGAACTGATGTGGTGTTGACCCATTGTAACACATTAGCAAATAAATTATAGTTATTAATTTTAAAGTTTGTAAAATATATTGTGTCACAATGTACATAGGTATTCAATGTGATACAGCGTTACGTGTGTGACACACATATATTGTGTCTCAACGTACACAGGTATTCAATGTGACACAGCGTTACGTGTGTGACACATATATTGTGTCACAATGTACATAGGTATTCAATGTGACACAGCGTTACGTGTGTGACACACATATATTGTGTCACAACGTACACAGGTATTCAATGAGACACAGCGTTACGTGTGTGACACATATATATTGTGTCACAATGTACATAGGTATTCAATGTGACACAGCGTTACGTGTGTGACACACATATATTGTGTCACAACGTACACAGGTCTTCAATGAGACACAGCGTTACGTGTGTGACACATATATATTGTGTCACAATGTACATAGGTATTCAATGTGACACAGCGTTACGTGTGTGACACACATATATTGTGTCACAATGTACATAGGTATTCAATGTGACACAGCGTTACGTGTGTGACACACATATTGTGTTACAATGTACATAGGTATTCAATGTGACACAGCGTTACGTGTGTGACACACATATATTCCAAATTTATATAGTTAAACATTTGTGTATGTCTTTTATATTTTGGTATTATATAAGTATTCATATGTTGATTTATAAACCAACTGGAAATTACAAAAAAATGGGATAAGTGGCCCTGAAGTCCTTTGGACTAATACATCTATATGTGACCCCGGCTGACCAAATCAGTGATAAGTCGGAAAAATTGTAACATTGTTTTCTTACATCCTTGTAAAAGTTTGGTAGGGTGCTTTACACGGTTTCAAAAATTATGACTGTTACAAAAATTGCAAAGTTATGGAGCATTGAACATGGTAGGGATCAAAAAGTGAATATGAAGAAAACGGCTGTTGAAGTTTTACATTATATATGCAAATGGATTGCATGGAAACATTACATGCACAACATTCAAATTTGGCACACAGTATGTAATATGTATGTTATGTTGCAATGATACACTGGAAGTACAAATGTGCTGCTACAAAGACTTATCAAGTTATGCCAGATTATGTCTTAATGTATAAAAGTAAGAGGACAGATTATCTGAGAGCAAAAGGTAGACACACTGTTTGACACAGTTTAAAACCTACAGGCAACTGTCCAGTTTAACAGGGGTCTAGTGGCTTAATGCTGTCTGTTGACACAAGCTACTGCCAGTGACCAATTACAGATTAGTCACAGCTTCCATCAAACAATAGCAGGCAGAGAATCTTAGCTCCACAGCTGGGTGTAATACACAACCAGAGCCACCACTGATTCATGGTCAAGTAGATTAGCTCAATGCACCAACTAAGACAATACACAACACTGTGAGTGACAGTGTCCAGAGTGAGGCCTAAGCAGTGTCATCATTGCTGAATAGATCAATTAAACCTGCCAAGTGGGTGACATTCTGCACAAGTGTTCATTAATCCTTTGTGATTGTTCAAAACACCAGACTGACCACATACCTAAAGAAAGCGAATGTAATAGGTGAAGAACAGGAGGTGTTCAAATAGGGGTATTGGTTGAATTGTATTTGTCTCGACGCAAAAGGCTTTATTGTGCCTTCATCGATTATAAGAAAGCATTTGATTTAGTAGACCGGTCCTCCCTGTGGTCTAAGATAATTTCATTCGGTATTAATGGTACTGTGTTGAAAGTTGTATACAACATGTACAAAAATGCTAAATCATGTATAAATCAGGGCCAGGCTGTGTCAGCCTTCTTCTCATGTGTAGAGGTACGGCAAGGAGAAAACTTGTGTCCTTTGTTATTTGCTATTTACCTGAATAATTTTGAACACTGTTAGTCACAATTATAACGGACTTGACATGGCAGCTGGTTAAATTTACAACAACCTTAGTGATGATGATGCAGAAAATGTATGTTCTACTATATGCTGATGACACTAGAATGATTCAATCAAATACAGATTTCTTGCTTGTGTATAGCGGAACTATGTCAACTCTTCTAATGGTTGACATTTGGTTGTTTCAGGGGTCAACTATATTGTGAATCTGTAATTATTAGTCTATATTGATACAATTGATTTACACAGTACCATGTCTACACAAGGCATGGCAAGCGTAAACAGAACAGTAGAATGCATTTTATATCAATAAAGTGTAGGATATTTCACTCTATAGTTGTCCAGAATATTAATTTTCTATGTTTGTCACCTACAGGTGACAGAATATTAATTTTCTATGTTTGTCACTTACAGGTTTCTACAGACAATACATCTTTAACCAATAGACACCACAGTCACACCATTTTATAAAAATTAAATGAACATCAAAATAAACACAACTTGCAATTATAGAAAATCAATAGTTTTGAAGATACAGTTTAAAAGTGTTAGGCAACTGTTCAGTCTAACAGGGGTCAAGTGTGTCTACTCTGCCTGAGTGCTGCAAAATGTTACATTTTTAGCAGTTTTGGGGTCCTTGGAGGCCCTAGGGAGCCCTTAAAATGATTCAATCAAATTCAAATCGTGCGTAGTGGCTGTGCCCTAAGATGTCTATGCAAAATTAGAGAAAAAGTTGCTGAACGGTTTCTGAGATACGGCAGCTAACGGCGGACGGCGGATGCAGAGTGATGGCAATAGTCCCTTGGACCTTCGGCCAAAGGACTAAAAACAAATAATTTTTAGGAAAAAGTAAAGTTTTTTCTAAATTTGTGTTATGTGTGACATAAAAAGTTGAATTTTTAATTTACAGATAACTGTTAACTAAAATATTGTTGTGGTCTAAATTTCATTTCATTGTAACCTAGTGACATATATGTACAGCTACTTAACTTTTTTTGAAATGTACAATACAATGTAGTGTTATTTGAATTTTTTAAATGAGTATTGTAATAAATTACATAGCAAAATATGTACTGTAAGTAAAACGGCAATTATTTTACATAATTTGTTTTTATAAAATCATATGTTTACTTGTTTCATAGCCAGGAGATGTAGAAGTAGTAAATGGGTCAAGATTTTTGTACCCTAGAAAATTATAGAAAATCACCTTTCAGACTCACTTTCCATGGAATCACCCTATACCATGACCTTATGTAGGAACAAGCACTAACCACAGTAACAATTTCCGTGGAATCGCCCTATACCAGCATGACCTTATGTAGGAACAAGTACTAACCACAGTAACACTTTCCGTGGCACTAACCACAGCTCTATACCAGCATGACCGTAGGAACAAGTACTAACCATAGTAACAGTTTCCGTGGAATCGCCCTATACCAGCATGACCTTACGTAGGAACAAGTACTAACCATAGTAACACTTTCCGTGGAATCGCCCTATACCAGCATGACCTCATGTAGGAACAAGTACTAACCACAGTAAAATTTTCCGTGGAATCGCCCTATACCATCTTATGTACAAGTATTAACCACAGTAACAGTTTCCGTGGAATCGCCCTATACCAGCATGACCTTATGTAGGAACAAGTACTAACCACAGTAACACTTTCCGTGGAATCGCCCTATACCAGCATGACCTCATGTAGGAACAAGTACTAACCACAGTAACATTTTTCCGTGGAATCGCCCTATACCAGTATGATCTTATGTAGGAACAAGTACTAACCACAGTAACACTTTCCGTGGCGCCTATACCAGTATGATCTTATGTAGGAACAAGTACTAACCACAGTAACACTTTCCGTGAAATCGCCCTATACCAGCATGACCTTACGTAGGAACAAGTACTAACCATAGTAACACTTTCCGTGGAATCGCCCTATACCACCATGACCTTATGTAGGAACAAGTACTAACCATAGTAACAGTTTCCGTGGAATTGCCCTATACCAGCATGACCTTATGTAGGAACAAGTACTAACCATAGTAACACTTTCCGTGGAATCGCCCTATACCAGCATGACCTTATGTAGGAACAAGTACTAACCACAGTAACACTTTCCGTGGAATCGCCCTATACCAGCACGACCATACGTAGGAACAAGTACTAACCATAGTAACAGTTTCCGTGGAATTGCCCTATACCAGCATGACCTTATGTAGGAACAAGTACTAACCATAGTAACAGTTTCCGTGGAATCGCCTTATGCCAGCATGACCTTAAGTAGGAACATGTACTAACCACAGTAACACTTTCTGTGGAATCGTCCTATACCAGCATGACCTTATGTAGGAACAAGTACTAACCATAGTAACAGTTTCCGTGGAATCGCCCTATGCCAGCATGACCTTAAGTAGGAACATGTACTAACCACAGTAACACTTTCTGTGGAATCGCCCTATACCAGCATGACCTTATGTAGGAACAAGCACTAACCACAGTAACACTTTCAGTGGAATCGCCCTATACCACCACGACCTTATGTAGGAACAAGTACTAACCACAGTAACAGTTTCCGTTGAATCGCCCTATACCACCATGACCTTATGTAGGAACAAGTACTAACCACAGTAACACTTTCCGTGGAATCGCCCTATACCACCATGACCTTATGTAGGAACAAGTACTAACCACAGTAACACTTTCCGTGGAATCGCCCTATACCACCATGACCTTATGTAGGAACAAGTACTAACCACAGTAACACTTTCCGTGGAATCGCCCTATACCACCATGACCTTATGTAGGAACAAGTACTAACCTCAGTAACAGTTTCCGTGGAATCGCCCTATACCACCATGACCTTATGTAGGAACAAGTACTAACCATAGTAACAGTTTCCGTGGAATCGCCCTATACCAGCATGACCTTATGTAGGAACAAGTACTAACCTCAGTAACAGTTTCCGTGGAATCGCCCTATACCACCATGACCTTATGTAGGAACATGTACTAACCACAGTAACACTTTCCGTGGAATCGCCCTATACCAGCATGACCTTATGTAGGAACAAATACTAATCTCAGTAACAGTTTCCGTGGAATCGCACTATATCCAGCATGACCTTACGTAGGAACAAGTACTAACCACAGTAACACTTTCTGTGGAATCGCCCTATGCCAGCATGACCTTATGTAGGAACAAGTACTAGCCACAGTAACACTTTCTGTGGAATCGCCCTATGCCAGCATGACCTTATGTAGGAACAAGTACTAACCACAGTAACACTTTCCGTGGAATCGCCCTATACCAGCATGACCTGATGTAGGAACAAGTACTAACCACAGTAACACTTTCCGTGGAATCGCCGTATGCCAGCATGACCTTATGTAGGAACAAGTACTAACCACAGTAACACTTTCCGTGGAATCGCCCTATACCAGCATGACCTTATGTAGGAACAAGTACTAACCTCAATAACACTTTCCGTGGAATCGCCCTATACCAGCATGACCTTAAGTAGGAACAAGTACTAACCACAGTAACACTTTCCGTGGAATCGCCCTATACCAGCATGACCTTATGTAGGAACAAGTACTAACCTCAATAACACTTTCCGTGGAATCGCCCTATACCAGCATGACCTTAAGTAGGAACAAGTACTAACCACAGTAACACTTTCCGTGGAATCGCCCTATACCAGCATGACCTTATGTAGGAACAAGTACTAACCTCAATAACACTTTCCGTGGAATCGCCCTATACCAGCATGACCTTATGTAGGAACATGTACTAACCACAGTAACACGGCCAGTTGCTCATAACCACGGCTAAGATGAGTCTTTGCGACAATAATGTTTTGCAGAGATTCTACATTTTGTGGATTGCCATGCTAACGCGGTATATGTATGTAGGCACATGTGAATATACTGATAAGAAATATAATGATTGCCTTGTATATTTAGGACTAGTATTTCCCGAAGCACGTCCACAGAAATACTCAGGAAAGATGTAGTTCTGACTGTCCTCCAGACATTGGTAAAACATGTATTGGAATAACGTTCTTCACATTGCACGATAACTGTGAAATAGTTGACCATTATTCTTCATTTGACACGGCTCACAAATTAATTAGTATGTGGATGTGCTATCGTTTACGGGTATCCACGTCTAACCGGAAGTATTCGGAAAAAAAACAAGCGCAGTAAAACATGTAGCATCGATGTCGGGGAGCGGTTTATCCAGGGTATTCTATATATGTATGGAAAAACACAGAGTTAGACCTATTCAAGATTATTGAAGAAGCAAACAGATGGAGCAGTGGCCAAGAAACAAGGTGGTGTGCATGACAAATGGTGACAGTGGATTCCGTGATAGTACACGTGCTCATGAACAGTCATGGATGAGTTATGTTCCCACGAGGAGGCGTTTGAAAGCGACTGTCAGGAAAGTCCAATTATCGGTGGCATTCGGAATAGGGCAAAGCTTTAGTATCGTACAGGTCAACATCGTTTGTAACAACCTTGGAGAGCGGAAGGCCAAGGGAATCCTGATGCTCCATGCCATGACAGGCTGTGGTGTAGCTTCACCGGTCTAACGTTCATGTGGTGAGACAGGCATTTGCCACCACTGCGAGGCCACCGTTTCCCGAGATAGACATGGCTAGTCCAGAACTATTTCGCCGTGTAAACAGGTGTCACGACATACACGGGTCGACCACGAACGACTCTTCGTCGTACATTTCGTTGCCGTGCCGACGTCGACGCTCTGCGAGTACTCGACTGTGAACAGTGGCGAGAGTTGAGTTAAAAATAAGAAACCATCATATAAATCGATGGAATTGACCTTTTAAATAATTTATTTATTTACATATTTGTTACATTTTAGTGCAATTTCTACTGACTTTTTAATGCATATTTTTACTTTTTTTTATCAAATCACGTCTGCCACACGAAAGTTCACATCATAATAATAATAAGACCACAACTAAAGTTGATGTTGATAATTAACATTTGACCTTGAAATTCAAAGTCAAGGACACATAATCTGATGTGCAGCCCCTCTAATCGGATTCGTCGTGAAATTTTACATATATGGTCCAATTTTCATACTTTTATCCGGAAAATAGCGATTCTTTCCCTTAGACACCCAACTACAGTAACATCGTAGAGTAAAATGAAGCCTGCTGCCTGTGAACATTTAGGCAGATAAGCACACAGCATATCTGTAGCTAACATTGCACGTCTGCAACGAATACACAACTCTGCTGCCAGATTGATTCTGCTTTGTCTGCAAAAAGAAAGCCACGACCCTGTTTGGGGACAGCTCATTCGCAGAGGCTGCTGTGTCTTTGTGGAACACTAGAGAGTTCTGGAGGTGATGACCAACAGTTTCTACTTCTAATACAGGACTGTTTTCTTACCCAACATGTTTTGGAACCAACCAGAGGTGGGAATGTGTTGCATTTAGTGTTCTCTTCTCAAAACGAATTAGTTGATAATGTTAATATACATGAACCTTTGAGATCTAGTGATCATAACAAGATCCATTTTAGTATAAAAGTACAATCAGGGAATAATTGTAAAAATTGATGGAGGAAAAACTGTAAGAAAGGCAAATATAAGCAGATGAGAAAATATTTAGCACACATAGATTGGACTAACTTAATGAAGGACAAGACAGCAACAGAATGTTGGACCATTTTGAAAGATGAGAATGAGGGCATTATTTAAAGATTTGCCCCCTGAAAAAGCAAGGGAAACGATCTAGGAAGAAACACCTATCAAAAGAAGCTATACGAAAGATTGCCTACAAACAAATTAAGTGGAGAGTTTACAGAAACACTGGAAATATAGAAGACTATAACAACTACAAAGAGGCCCTTAACCTAGCTACAACCGAAATTAGAAAATCCAAATGAACTTTTGAGCAACAATTGGCTAATGATATAACAAATGATAACAAGAGTTTCTACGCTGATGTAAGGAGTAAACAGTAGGTTCGAGATAAGGTGGGACCACTAGAAATCAGCGCAGGAAACGTACTATCTGATGGGTTTCAAACGGCAGAGGCCCTGAACGAGTATTTCAGCTAAGTGTTTACCACAGAAGATATAAGTTCACTGCCATTACCAGTTAATACATTTAAGGGGGATGAACCAAATCAATTAGGGCAGTTGTTAGTTACTCCTGAAATTATATCAAGGAAAATTAAGATGATGAAAGAAAACAAATCACCTGGAGTAGACGGGATACCACAAAAAATGCTTAAGGAAATTGTAGACCAAATTAGTACAGACACACACAAACACACATACACACACACACACACACACACACACACACACACACACACACACACACACACACACAAACACACACAACCACTAATTCATGTGATGGAGATGAAACGGTAACATACATTCCCCTTTGTGGTTAATCTAGTTATGTGTGTAGCTTGATATCATCAAACACACACAAAACACAGTATTACCAACCCTGTACTCAAGAAAGGATACATGTTAAGTTGTTATGACGGATTGACAGTAGTGGTGCAGGAGTATTACCAACCCTGTACTCAACAAAGGATACATGTTAAGTTGTTATGACGGATTGACAGTAGTGGTGCAGGAGTATTACCAACCCTGTACTCAAGAAAGGATACATGTTAAGTTGTTATGACGGATTGACAGTAGTGGTGCAGGAGTATTACCAACCCTGTACTCAAGAAAGGATACATGTTAAGTTGTTATGACGGATTGACAGTAGTGGTGCAGGAGTATTACCAACCCTGTACTCAAGAAAGGATACATGTTAAGTTGTTATGACGGATTGACAGTAGTGGTGCAGGAGTATTACCAACCCTGTACTCAAGAAAGGATACATGTTAAGTTGTTATGACGGATTGACAGTAGTGGTGCAGGAGTATTATCAACCCTGTACTCAAGAAAGGATACATGTTAAGTTGTTATGACGGATTGACAGTAGTGGTGCAGGAGTATTACCAACCCTGTACTCAAGAAAGGATGCATGTTAAGTTGTTATGACGGATTGACAGTAGTGGTGCAGGAGTATTACCAACCCTGTACTCAAGAAAGGATACATGTTAAGTTGTTATGACGGATTGACAGTAGTGATGCAGGAGTATTATCAACCCTGTACTCAAGAAAGGATGCATGTTAAGTTGTTATGACGGATTGACAGTAGTGGTGCAGGAGTATTACCAACCCTGTACTCAAGAAAGGATACATGTTAAGTTGTTATGACGGATTGACAGTAGTGGTGCAGGAGTATTACCAACCCTGTACTCAAGAAAGGATACGTGTTAAGTTGTTATGACGGATTGACAGTAGTGGTGCAGGAGTATTACCAACCCTGTACTCAAGAAAGGATACATGTTAAGTTGTTATGACGGATTGACAGTAGTGGTGCAGGAGTATTACCAACCCTGTACTCAAGAAAGGATGCATGTTAAGTTGTTATGACGGATTGACAGTAGTGGTGCAGGAGTATTACCAACCCTGTACTCAACAAAGCATACATGTTAAGTTGTTATGACGGATTGACAGTAGTGGTGCAGGAGTATTACCAACCCTGTACTCAAGAAAGGATGCATGTTAAGTTGTTATGACGGATTGACAGTAGTGGTGCAGGAGTATTACCAACCCTGTACTCAAGAAAGGATAAATGTTAAGTTGTTATGACGGATTGACAGTAGTGGTGCAGGAGTATTACCAACCCTGTACTCAAGAAAGGATACATGTTAAGTTGTTATGACGGATTGACAGTAGTGGTGCAAGAGTATTACCAACCCTGTACTCAAGAAAGGATTCACGTTAAGTTGTTATGACGGATTGACAGTAGTGGTGCAGGAGTATTACCAACCCTGTACTCAACAAAGGATACACGTTAAGTTGTTATGACGGATTGACAGTAGTGGTGCAGGAGTATTACCAATCCTGTACTCAACAAAGGATACACGTTAAGTTGTTATGACGGATTGACAGTAGTGGTGCAGGAGTATTACCAACCCTGTACTCAACAAAGGATACATGTTAAGTTGTTATGACGGATTGACTGTAGTGGTGCAGGAGTATTACCAACCCTGTACTCAACATAGGATACATGTTAAGTTGTTATGACGGATTGACAGTAGTGGTGCAGGAGTATTACCAACCCTGTACTCAACAAAGGATACATGTTAAGTTGTTATGACGGATTGACAGTAGTGGTACCAACCCTGTATCAACAAAGGATACATGCTGGTTGTTATGACGATTGACAGCAGTGGTGCAGGAGCATTACCAACCCTGCAATCAACAGATACATGCTAGTTGAAAGTGACGGGATTGATAAAGAGTGGTGCAGGAGTATTACCAACCCTGTACTCAAGAAAGGATGCATGTTAAGTTGTTATGATGGATTGACAGTAGTGGTGCAGGAGTATTACCAACCCTGTACTCAACAAAGCATACATGTTAAGTTGTTATGACGGATTGACAGTAGTGGTGCAGGAGTATTACCAACCCTGTACTCAAGAAAGGATACATGTTAAGTTGTTATGACGGATTGACAGTAGTGGTGCAGGAGTATTACCAACCCTGTACTCAACAAAGGATACA
Organism: Paraescarpia echinospica; assembly: GCA_020002185.1. Taxonomy (NCBI): domain Eukaryota; kingdom Metazoa; phylum Annelida; class Polychaeta; order Sabellida; family Siboglinidae; genus Paraescarpia; species Paraescarpia echinospica. The sequence continues at coordinate 398 of JAHLWY010001300.1, read as the reverse complement.
TGTTAAGTTGTTATGACGGATTGACAGTAGTGGTGCAGGAGTATTACCAACCCTGTACTCAACAAAGGATACATGTTAAGTTGTTATGACGGATTGACAGTAGTGGTGCAGGAGTATTACCAACCCTGTACTCAAGAAAGGATACACGTTAAGTTGTTATGACGGATTGACAGTAGTGGTGCAGGAGTATTACCAACCCTGTACTCAAGAAAGGATACATGTTAAGTTGTTATGACGGATTGACAGTAGTGGTGCATGAGTATTACCAACCCTGTACTCAAGAAAGAATGCATGTTAAGTTGTTATGACGGATTGACAGTAGTGGTGCAGGAGTATTATCAACCCTGTACTCAAGAAGGGATACATGTTAAGTTGTTATGACGGATTGACAGTAGTGG
>JAHLWY010001299.1:0-23032 GCA_020002185.1 Paraescarpia echinospica | reverse complement strand
CAAGTGGACAACTCAAAATTATTAATATTTTGGGGATGTATGACTCAATATCAGAAACATGTCCTAACATTAAAAACCTCTCCATTGCCATCTGCTCCTGTGCTGTACTGTAACAAGATACAAGTTACTGCAACATAAAAAACTTAAGATACCTAATAATTAACATGAAAAATACATATTTAAGATCAATATTTTCAAAGTATTTGGCTTGTATGCCGAATAAAACATGATTCATCTTTTTTTCACCGAGTTTATATAACAAAATAAAAACATTTTAATGATTAAAAGGAACCGATGATGTGTATATCTGAACTATTTACTATTTTACGTATGTACATGGAGTATGGAGATTGCTGTTGAATCATGAACGATGCAATTGTTTTAACTCTTTAGTGGGTAGACAGCGTTCTTATTTTACACCCTGCTGTCGGCAGATACATGTAATTTGAAGATGGCAGCCAATTGTGAATTATTTTGTGTGTTGCTTGCATTAAAATTTGGATATCTCGACAACCAATGCATGAAAATAAATGAAATGAATTACATTGTACGTAGAAATGTTTGAATAAAATATGTTGTTAAAACTGCTGAGTTGCATTCAAATAAGTTTCAGATCTTGAAGCGAAGTTCAACAATTACAATGACAAAATAAAACGTCAATTTAATTATTCTATGCCAAAAAATCCACACAACCTACCATAAGCGATCCATTGAAGCAAATGTAGCCATATATGTTACCTTTGCCCTAGTAAAACATTGATCCAATTCTCATGTTTAGTTTTCAAATTGCACAGTATTTTGTTAAATGACATCAACGTGAGTGAAAACATAAAAATCATAATTTACAAAATCGCTACCGTCTACCGATCATATTATTGAATGGAATTTTCTGTTCCATTAAAAAATCAACTCCTGAAATGTCGAAAGACAGCAACCTCTTTCACAACTATGTGTTCCCTTAGCGATCAACAAGATGGCTGCGTATATATGGTGAAATGAAGACGCCGATGACAGGTCGTTTGCTGGATATCTCTGTGTCTAAAAGTCGCAATGACATCATTAATGGACGATAATAAATCTCTGTGATCATTGTCAACACTACTGGTGATGTATACATCAACTTCTGACTCAAAATTGATGGATAATTATCTCAATCAAATCCGCCAAATGCTGCGCGATGTCAGGGTATATTTTGACAAACACAACTCAACTTCCTTCCAAATAAACTCTCTTAATTTACAAACGCAAACTGCTTTCGCAAGATGGTGAAAGCACATTTATTATTGATCTTTATACAATCTAAGTCACCAAATTGGCCTGGCTAATTATTGTAAAAGAAGGATCAGATCCACGGTAAGCAAATGCCTAGAAGTGAATTTTTTCTGGACGCTTTTGGCACAATTGCGCACAGGAGGGGGTTGGGCGTTGTTGGCCCGGTTGCGCAGTAAAGAGTTAACATATTCACTTACCTGGGCCACCACACTATCTCGACCTTTGACCTTTGCACTCTGCTGCTCCATAAAGTCTGTGTGGTTCTTCCTCATTTCTGCGTATTTGTCACATGACAAACGATATTCAGGAGTAAAGTTGGTGCCGATTCTTGTTTTCACAAATTCTAAAATCTGTCGAGGAAAAAGCACGTAACAAAGTTTGAAACTTAGAACCGACAAACAACTGCTGAACTTTTATGTTTAATGTTGATGTCATTAATATGATAAGCACCCAACTGAAACAGTTCACATATTTACTTTTATGTTTAATGTTGATGTCATTAATGTGATAAGCACCTAACTGAAACAGTTCACATTTACTTTTATGTTTAATGTTGATGTCATTAATGTGATAAGCACCTAACTGAAACAGTTCACATATTTACTTTTATGTTTAATGTTGATGTCATTAATATGATAAGCACCTAACTGAAACTTTTGGATCACGAGGCTTGACAAAATGTAGTTATATTATGTAATAGTAAAATGTAGTTACATTATGTAATAGTAAAATGTAGTTATATTATGTAATAGTAAGCTCATGGGGCATTGTAGCTAGAGAAAATATTTTAGTATAAATTATATATATATATATTTTTATGTTAAATTCTACCTAAAATAAGTTTTATTTATGTGAAATGACAACACATTCTATAGTACATAAACTACAGTATTTGTCATGTTTATAACATAGATACGTCAAATGTCATTGACGTTGCATCAGAAACCGACTAACTTTTATTGTTACTCTTGGAATCCAAGCATTACTCAACAGAGGCATTTGGCTTTTAGTTTGTATTTTTCCATTACTGCGATGAATATGAGAAAGTACATATTCTGTATTTTCTATACACTTTATAACATTATACATGTATAAACCATTGGCCATGAAAATCTGTGTTAAATACAGGATATGAAAGTGATGTTGCAAGGTTTGGTGACTACATTCTGCTTACACACTTAAGATGTATATTATGATTCTTGTTGTTTGGCAAACAAAACCATATCAGTCTAGTAACATCACAATTTGTATGTCAATGTGTGCACTATGTCAAGTTGTCAATTGATGCAGTGTCAAGAGAATGTTATATAACCTTGCCTAATGCAGGAAGCAGATGTTATTTTTTAGCTGAGTTTCCCCCATGTGGACAGACCCTTCCTACCTTATCTGCAAACTCCTCCTTAGCAAGTTTCACAACAAGTCTATTCCGCTCCACGTCCCAGCCATCACACTCATAGCTGTACTTCACCACACGCTTACACTGCAATAGAACCAAACATACAGTTCACCAGGTGCTATCACTGCAACACAACCAAACATACAGTCCACTACACGCTTACACTGCAATAGAACCATAAACATACAGTTTACCAGGTACTATCACTGCAATAGAACCAAACATACAGTTCACCACATGCTTACACTGCAATAGGTACTATCACTGCAATAGAACAAAACATACAGTTCACCACATGCTTACACTGCAATAGAACCATAAACATACAGTTTACCAGGAACTATCACTGCAATAGAACCAAACATACAGTTCACCACATGCTTACACTGCAATAGGTACTATCACTGCAATAGAACCAAACATACAGTTCACCACATGCTTACACTGCAATAGGTACAATCACTGCAATAGAACAAAACATACAGTTCACCACATGCTTACACTGCAATAGAACCATAAACATACAGTTTACCAGGAACTATCACTGCAATAGAACCAAACATACAGTTCACCACATGCTTACACTGCAATAGGTACTATCACTGCAATAGAACCAAACATACAGTTCACCACATGCTTACACTGCAATAGGTACTATCACTGCAATAGAACCAAACATACAGTTCACCACATGCTTACACTGCAATAGAACCAAACATACAGTTCACCACATGCTTACACTGCAATAGGTACTATCACTGCAATAGAACCAAACATACAGTTCACCACATGCTTACACTGCAATAGGTAGTACCTATTAGGTACTATCACTGCAATAGAACCAAACATACAGTTCACCACATGTTTACACTGCAATAGAACCAAACATACAGTTCAACACATGCTTACACTGCAATAGAACCAAACATACAGTTCACCGGGCGCTTACATTTCAATAGAACTAAACATACAGTTCACTAGGCACTATCACAGCAACACAACCAAACATACAGTTATAAGTTGTGTACTTTCAACAGCCCTCTAAACATTGTTCGGAGATCAGTTCAGTTCGGCTCTACGCAAAGTATCCTGGGTACAAATGCATTCATCGGCATAGCATGAAATTCAATTTAACCAAACAGTAACAAGAAAAACTGTGGTGACTGCGATCAAAATGAGTCTGATGCTGCATAGGCACGAAATAAATACTTGACAAAAATTGGCAGTCCAATCACAACGCAAACCAAAAATGTTTGCTATACATTCTCTATTTACATTTTGGACAAAATTCTTTCCCCAATTCTATGTTCGCACATGCGCAGTAACAAAATTTGGCAATCTCCAAACATGCCAATTCTTGTTTCTTCTCTAAGTCTCTAGACAGTTCATCCGGAGAACTGACAGAAACATTGAAAAACCATTTAAGATTTTCGAACACTTAAGTGTAATCTTGGTTCTGATATATTCACTCAAGTTCAACTGAATTATTACTTCAATCCTATGGTACACTGTGACATTAAAATCCAAATAGTCTCAACAAAACTATTACATTTACGCTGTACAACATAATATATTTTCAAATCTTTCAGCCATCTTATATACATGTACGCTGTAAACCACCACTAGATCATTTTATTGAAAACAACAAAAATATGTTAAGGAATAATCCCATGTGTACATGGCATAGTTGCAAAGGAGGTGGCTGTGGTATTCTGCATAATGCAATAAGTATGATAAATCAACCATATCCTGATACCACTCAAACACATAGTGCAGGAAATGAAGGCTGGTCCTAAAAATAGGTGGGACACAGGCCCAAAAACAGGGAGATTGAGACCCTTATTCCATCCATGTCAAGACTTGTGAGAGTGGTCCTACTTACTGGGTACTTCTGCAGACGCTGCGTGAGGTAATCACGACACACTGTCATGGGGATGACGCCTCTGTTCATGAACTCTCTCGTCTCCCCGGGAAACAAGTCATCAAGGGCATGGTCCTCTCGCACCATCACTAAAGCTGCAGGCACAGAGAACACACGTCACCACACCCTCAACACTAGAGCTACAGGCACAGAGAACACACGTCATCACACCCTCAACACTAGAGCTACAGGCACAGAGAACACACGTCATCACACCCTCAACACTAGAGCTACAGCCACAGAGAACACACGTCATCACACCCTCAACACTAGAGCTACAGGCACAGAGAACATACGTCATCACACCCTCAACACTAGAGCTACAGCCACAGAGAACACACGTCATCACACCCTCAACAATAAAACTACAGCCACAGAGAACACACGTCATCACACCCTCAACACTAGAGCTACAGGCACAGAGAACATACGTCATCACACCCTCAACACTAGAGCTACAGCCACAGAGAACACACGTCATCACACCCTCAACACTAGAGCTACAGCCAAAGAGAACACATGTCATCACACCCTCAACACTAGAGCTACATCCACAGAGAACATAGTCAAAACACCCTCAACACTAGAGCTACAGGCACAGAGAACACACGTCATCACACCCTCAACACTAGAGCTACAGACAGAGAACACACATCGTCACAACCTCAACACTAGAGCTACAGCCACAGAGAACACACGTCATCACACCCTCAACACTAGAGCTACAGCCACAGAGAACATAGTCATCACACCCTCAACACTAGAGCTACAGGCACAGAGAACACACATAATCACACCCTCAACACTAGAGCTACAGCCACAGAGAACATAGTCATCACACCCTCAACACTAGAACGACAGGCACAGAGAACATAGTCATCACACCCTCAGCACTAGAGCTACAGGCACAGAGGACACATGTCATCACAACCTCCACACTAGAGCTACAGCCACAGAGAACACACATCATCACAACCTCAACACTAGAGCAACAGGCACAGAGGACACATGTCATCACATCCTCAACACTAGAGCAACACGCACAGAGGACACATCAGCACACCCTCAACACTAGAGCTACAGCCACAGAGAACATAGTCATCACATCCTCAACACTAGAGCTACAGGCACAGAGGATACACGTCATCACACCCTCAAAACTAGAGCTACAGCCACAGAGAACACACATCATCACACCCTCAACACTAGAGCTACAGCCACAGAGAACACACGTCATCACAACCTCAACACTAGAGCTACAGCCACAGAGAACACACGTCATCACACCCTCAACACTAGAGCTACAGGCACAGAGAACATAGTCATCACACCCTCAACACTAGAGCTACAGCCACAGAGAACACGTCATCACACCCCTAACAATAGAGCTACAGCCACAGAGAACACACGTCATCACACCCTCAAAACTAGAGCTACAGGCACAGAGAACATAGTCATCACACCCTCAACAATAGAGCTACAGCCACAGAGAACACACGTCATCACACCCTCAACACTAGAGCTACATCCACAGAGAACATAGTCAAAACACCCTCAACACTAGAGCTACATCCACAGAGAACACATTTATCACACCCTCAACACTAGAGCTACAGCCAAAGAGAACACACGTCATCACACCCTCAACACTAGAGCTACAGCCACAGAGAACACACGTCATCACACCCTCAACACTAGAGCTACAGCCAAAGAGAACACACGTCATCACACCCTCAACACTAGAGCTACAGCCACAGAGAACACACGTCATCACACCCTCAACACTAGATCTACAGCCAAAGAGAACACACGTCATCACACCCTCAACACTAGACCTACAGCCACAGAGAACATAGCCATCACACCCTCAACACTAGAGCTACAGGCACAGAGGACACACATCGTCACAACCTCAACACTAGAGCTACAGGCACAGAGAACACACGTCATCACACCCTCAACACCAGAGCTTCAGCCAAAGAGAACACACGTCATCACACCCTCAACACTAGAGCTACAGGCACAGAGAACATAGTCATCACACCCTCAACACTAGAGCTAAAGGCAGAGAACACATGTCATCACACCCTCAACACTAGAGCTACAGCCACAGAGAACATAGTCATCACACCCTCAACACTAGAGCTACAGGCACAGAGGATACATATCGTCACAACCTCAACACTAGAGTTACAGCCACAGAGAACACTCATCATCACACCCTCAACACCAGAGCTACAGGCACAGAGAACACACATCATCACAACCTCAACACTAGAGCTACAGCCACAGAGAACATAGTCATCACACCCTCAACACTAGAACGACAGGCACAGAGAACAAAGTCATCACACCCTCAACACTAGAGCTACAGCCACAGAGAACACACGTCATCACAACCTCAACAATAGAGCTACAGCCACAGAGAACACACGTCTTCACACCCTCAACACTAGAGCTACAGCCAAAGAGAACACACGTCATAACACCCTCAACACTAGAGCTACATCCACAGAGAACATAGTTAAAACACCCTCAACACTAGAGCTACAGGCACAGAGAACACACGTCATCACACACTCAACACTAGAGCTACAGACAGAGAACACACATCGTCACAACCTCAACACTAGAGCTACAGCCACAGAGAACACACATCATCACACCCTCAACACTAGAGCTACAGCCACACAGAACATAGTCATCACACCCTCAACACTAGAGCTACAGGCACAGAGAACACACGTCATCACACCCTCAACACTAGAGCTACAGACAGAGAACACACATCGTCACAACCTCAACACTAGAGCTACAGCCACAGAGAACACACGTCATCACACCCTCAACACTAGAGCTACAGCCACAGAGAACATAGTCATCACACCCTCAACACTAGAGCTACAGGCACAGAGAACACACATCATCACACCCTCAACACTAGAGCTACAGCCACAGAGAACATAGACATCACACCCTCAACACTAGAACGACAGGCACAGAGAACATAGTCATCACACCCTCAACACTAGAGCTACAGGCACAGAGGACACATGTCATCACAACCTCAACACTAGAGCTACAGCCACAGAGAACACACATCATCACAACCTCAACACTAGAGCAACAGGCACAGAGGACACATGTCATCACACCCTCAACTCTAGAGCTACAGCCACAGAGAACACACATCATCACACCCTCAACACTAGAGCTACAGCCACAGAGAACACACGTCATGACACCCTCAACACTAGAGCTACAAGCAAAGAGAACATAGTCATCACACCCTGAACACTAGAGCTACAGCCACAGAGAACATAGTAAAAACACCCTCAACACCTGAGCTACAGCCACAGAGAACACACATCGTCACATCCTCAACACTAGAGCAACACGCACAGAGGACACGTCAGCACACCCTCAACACTAGAGCTACAGCCACAGAGAACATAGTCATCACATCCTCAACACTAGAGCTACAGGCACAGAGGACACACATCATCACATCCTCAAAACTAGAGCTACAGCGACAGAGAACACACATCGTCACAACCTCAACACTAGAGCTACAGGCACACAGGACACACGTCATCACACCCTCAACTATAGAGCTACAGCCACAGAGAACATAGTCATCACACCCTCAACACTAGAGATACAGGCACAGAGAACATAGTCATCACACCCTCAACACTACAGCTACAGCCAAAGAGAATACAGTCATCACACCCTCAACACTAGAGCTACAGGCACAGAGAACATAGTCATCACACCCTCAACACTAGAGCTACAGACAGAGAACACACGTCATCACACCCTCGACACTAGAACTACAGCCACAGAGAACATAGTCATTACACCCTCAACACTAGAGCTACAAACAGAGAACACACATCGTCACAACCTCAACATAAGAGCTACAGCCACAGAGAACACACGTCATCACACCCTCAACACTAGAGCTACAGCCACAGAGAACACACGTCATCACACCCTCAACACTAGAGCTACAGCCACAGAGAACACACGTCATCACAACCTCAACACTAGAGCTACAGCCACAGAGAACACACGTCACCACACCCTCAACACTAGAGCTACAGGCACAGAGAACACACATCATCACAACCTTAACACTAAAGCTACAGCCACAGAGAACACAGTCATCACACCCTCAACACTAGAACGACAGGCACAGAGAACATAGTCATCACACCCTCAAAACTAGAGCTACAGGCACAGAGAACAAACATCATCACCCCCTCAACACCAGAGCTACAGGCACAGAGGACATAGTCATCATACCCTCAACACTACAGCTACAGGCACAGAGAACACATGTCATCACACCCTCAACACTAGAGCTACAGCCACAGAGAACATAGTCATCACACCATCAACACTAGAGCTACAGGCACAGAGAACATAGTCATCACACCCTCAACACTAGAGCTACAGGCAGAGAACACACATCATCACACCCTCAACACTAAAGCTACAGCCACAGAGAACATAGTCATCACACCCTCAACACTAGAGCTACAGGCACAGAGGATACACATCGTCACAACCTCAACACTAGAGCTACAGCCACAGAGAACACTCATCATCACACCCTCAACACCATAGCTACAGGCACAGAGAACACATGTCATCACAACCTCAACACTAGAGCTACAGCCACAGAGAACATAGTCATCACACCCTCAACACTACAACGACAGGCACAGAGAACATAGTCATCACACCCTCAACACTAGAGCTACAGCCACAGAGAACACACGTCATCACACCCTCAACAATAGAGCTACAGCCACAGAGAACACACGTCATCACACCCTCAACACTAGAGCTACAGCCACAGAGAACACACGTCATCACACCCTCAACACCAGAGCTACATCCACAGAGAACACACGTCATCACACTTTCATTACTAGAGCTACAGGAATAGAGATCATAAGTCATCACACCTTCAACACTAGAGCTACAGCCACAGAGAACACACGGCATCACACCCTCAACACTAGAGCTACAGCCAAAGAGAACACACGTCATCACACCCTCAACACTAGAGCTACAGGCACAGAGAACATAGTCATCACACCCTCAACACTAGAGCTACAGGCACAGAGGACACACATCGTCACAACCTCAACACTAGAGCTACAGCCACAGAGAACACACGTCATCACACCCTCAAACACTAGAGCTACATCCACAGAGAACATAGTCAAAACACCCTCAACACTAGAGCTACATCCACAGAGAACACAGTCATCACACCCTCAACACTAGAGCTACAGCCAAAGAGAACACACGTCATCACACCCTCAACACTAGAGCTACAGCCAAAGAGAACACACGTCATCACACCCTCAACACTAGAGCTACAGCCACAGAGAACACACGTCATCACACCCTCAACACTACAGCTACAGCCACAGAGAACATAGTCATCACACCCTCAACACTAGAGCTACAGGCACAGAGAACATAGTCATCACACCCTCAACACTAGAGCTACAGGCAGAGAACACACATCATCACACCCTCAACACTAAAGCTACAGCCACAGAGAACATAGTCATCACACCCTCAACACTAGAGCTACAGGCACAGAGGATACACATCGTCACAACCTCAACACTAGAGCTACAGCCACAGAGAACACTCATCATCACACCCTCAACACCATAGCTACAGGCACAGAGAACACATGTCATCACAACCTCAACACTAGAGCTACAGCCACAGAGAACATAGTCATCACACCCTCAACACTACAACGACAGGCACAGAGAACATAGTCATCACACCCTCAACACTAGAGCTACAGCCACAGAGAACACACGTCATCACACCCTCAACAATAGAGCTACAGCCACAGAGAACACACGTCATCACACCCTCAACACTAGAGCTACAGCCACAGAGAACACACGTCATCACACCCTCAACACCAGAGCTACATCCACAGAGAACACACGTCATCACACTTTCATTACTAGAGCTACAGGAATAGAGATCATAAGTCATCACACCTTCAACACTAGAGCTACAGCCACAGAGAACACACGGCATCACACCCTCAACACTAGAGCTACAGCCAAAGAGAACACACGTCATCACACCCTCAACACTAGAGCTACAGGCACAGAGAACATAGTCATCACACCCTCAACACTAGAGCTACAGGCACAGAGGACACACATCGTCACAACCTCAACACTAGAGCTACAGCCACAGAGAACACACGTCATCACACCCTCAAACACTAGAGCTACATCCACAGAGAACATAGTCAAAACACCCTCAACACTAGAGCTACATCCACAGAGAACACAGTCATCACACCCTCAACACTAGAGCTACAGCCAAAGAGAACACACGTCATCACACCCTCAACACTAGAGCTACAGCCAAAGAGAACACACGTCATCACACCCTCAACACTAGAGCTACAGCCACAGAGAACACACGTCATCACACCCTCAACACTAGAGCTACAGTCAAAGAGAACATAGTCAAAACACCCTCAACACTAGAGCTACATCCACAGAGAACACAGTCATCACACCCTCAACATTAGAGCTACAGCCAAAGAGAACACACGTCATCACACCCTCAACACTAGAGCTACAGCCACAGAGAACACACATCATCACACCCTCAACACTAGAGCTACAGCCACAGAGAACATAGTCATCACACCCTCAACACTAGAGCTACAGGCACAGAGGACACACATCGTCACAACCTCAACACTAGAGCTACAGGCACAGAGAACACACGTCATCACACCCTCAACACTAGAACTACAGACACAGAGAACATAGTCATCACACCCTCAACACTAGAGGCACAGAGAACACACATCATCACACCCTCAACACTAGAACTACAGCCACAGAGAATACACGTCATCACACCCCATACACTAGAGCTACAGGCACAGAGAACATAGTCTTCACACCCTCAACACTAGAGCTACAGCCACAGAGAACATAGTCATCACACCCTCAACACTACAGCTACAGCCACAGAGAACATAGTCATCACACCCTCAACACTAGAGCTACAGGCACAGAGGACACACATCGTCACACTCTCAACACTAGAGCTACAGGCAGAGAACACACGTCATCACACCCTCAACACTAGAGCTACAGCCACAGAGAACATAGTCATCACACCCTCAACACCAGAGCTACAGCCACAGAGAACATAGTCATCACACTCTCAACACCAGAGCTACAGCCACAGAGAACATAGTCATCACACCCTCAACACCAGAGCTACAGGCACAGAGAACATAGTCATCACAACCTCAACACTAGAGCTACAGGCACAGAGAACATAGTCATCACACCCTCAACACCAGAGCTACAGGCACAGAGAACACACGTCATCACATCCTCAACACCAGAGCTACAGCCACAGAGAACACACGTCATCACACCCTCAACACCAGAGCTACATCCACAGAGAACACACGTCATCACACTTTCATTACTAGAGCTACAGGAATAGAGATCATAAGTCATCACACCTTCAACACTAGAGCTACAGCCACAGAGAACACACGGCATCACACCCTCAACACTAGAGCTACAGCCAAAGAGAACACACGTCATCACACCCTCAACACTAGAGCTACAGGCACAGAGAACATAGTCATCACACCCTCAACACTAGAGCTACAGGCACAGAGGACACACATCGTCACAACCTCAACACTAGAGCTACAGCCACAGAGAACACACGTCATCACACCCTCAAACACTAGAGCTACATCCACAGAGAACATAGTCAAAACACCCTCAACACTAGAGCTACATCCACAGAGAACACAGTCATCACACCCTCAACACTAGAGCTACAGCCAAAGAGAACACACGTCATCACACCCTCAACACTAGAGCTACAGCCAAAGAGAACACACGTCATCACACCCTCAACACTAGAGCTAAAGCCACAGAGAACACACGTCATCACACCCTCAACACTAGAGCTACAGTCAAAGAGAACATAGTCAAAACACCCTCAACACTAGAGCTACATCCACAGAGAACACAGTCATCACACCCTCAACATTAGAGCTACAGCCAAAGAGAACACACGTCATCACACCCTCAACACTAGAGCTACAGCCACAGAGAACACACATCATCACACCCTCAACACTAGAGCTACAGCCACAGAGAACACACATCATCACACCCTCAACACTAGAGCTACAGCCACAGAGAACATAGTCATCACACCCTCAACATTAGAGCTACAGGCACAGAGGACACACATCGTCACAACCTCAACACTAGAGCTACAGGCACAGAGAACACACGTCATCACACCCTCAACACTAGAACTACAGACACAGAGAACATAGTCATCACACCCTCAACACTAGAGCTACAGGCACAGAGAACACACATCATCACACCCTCAACACTAGAACTACAGCCACAGAGAACACACGTCATCACACCCCATACACTAGAGCTACAGGCACAGAGAACATAGTCTTCACACCCTCAACACCAGAGCTACAGGCAGAGAACACACGTCATCACACCCTCAACACTAGAGCTACAGGCACAGAGGATACACATCGTCACACCCTCAACACTAGAACTACAGCCACAGAGAACATAGTCATCACACCCTCAACACTAGAGCTACGGGCACAGAGAACACACATCATCACACCCTCAACACTAGAACTACATCCACAGAGAACACACGTTATCACACCCTCAACACTAGAGCTACAGGCACAGAGAACACACGTCATCACACCCTCAACACTAGAACTACAGCCACAGAGAACATAGTCATCACACCCTCAACACTAGAGCTACAGGCACAGAGAACACACATCATCACAACCTCAACACTAGAGCTACAGGCATAGAGGACAAACGTCACCACACCCTCAACACTAGAGCTACAGGCACAGAGAACATAGTCTTCAAACCCTCAACACCAGAGCTACAGCCACAGAGAACACACATCGTCACAACCTCAACACTAGAGCTACAGGCATAGAGGACACACGTCACCACACTCTCAACACTAGAGCTACAACCACAGAGAACATAGTCATCACACCCTCAACACTAGAGCTACAGGCACAGAGAACATAGTCATCACACCCTCAACACTACAGCTACAGGCACAGAGAACATAGTCATCACACCCTCAACACTAGAGCTACAGGCACAGAGAACATAGTCATCTCACCCTCAACACTAGAGCTACAGGCAGAGAACACACGTCATCACACCCTCAACACCAGAGCTACAGCCACAGAGAACACACATCGTCACAACCTCAACACTAGAGCTACAGGCATAGAGGACACACGTCACCACACTCTCAACACTAGAGCTACAACCACAGAGAACATAGTCATCACACCCTCAACACTAGAGCTACAGGCACAGAGAACATAGTCATCACACCCTCAACACTACAGCTACAGGCACAGAGAACATAGTCATCACACCCTCAACACTAGAGCTACAGGCACAGAGGATACACATCGTCACAACCTCAACACTAGAGCTACAGCCACAGAGAACATTGTCTTCACACCCTCAACACCAGAGCAACAGCCACAGAGAACACACATCGTCACAACCTCAACACTAGAGCTACAGGCATAGAGGACACATGTTACCACATCCTCAACACTAGAGCTACAGCCACAGAGAACATAGTCATCACACCCTCAACACTAGAGCTACAGGCACAGAGAACATAGTCATCACACCCTCAACATTAGAACTACAGGCACAGAGGACATAGTCATCACACCCTAAACACTAGAGCTACTAAATTAATGACAGTTTTGTTAATTGTCCATGATTGAATGTGAAAAAAACAATATATTATGTTTAACTTAATAATAACATAGATGACATGTATACCACCTTTACATATGATCTTTTACACACAAAAAACGATTGTTTATTTGTATACTACAACATTGTTTTTGCTGTTGCAAAATTAAATTTTATTTTATTTACATAGCATCCAAAACCAACAATCACATGATATATTTTGGTGTCAAGATAAAAATAAACTATCCCCTTTTCAGTTTAGACACAAACTAGCATCCTATCCTGCAATCTAGCACCTCTCTGCTGCAAAGCACACAGTACATCATTACACTGAGAGAATATAGAATGAGACAACGTCAAATAATATGGCGTTACTCGCATAGAAGAAATCAAGAATATAATGCTTAAGAAACTGACTATAAAAAGTTTACTAACAATTTGGATTGTTCTCGTTGTATGCTTCCTGTAGCATTTCCACTTCAATGTTGGAGAGCTTCAGCTTGCGTTGGTAAACCTCCATGACAGAGTCCATGTCATCTGTGCCCGTGGGCAGCAGGCCAAGACTGTCACTGCAAACAACATGCAAACATTTAACTCAATCTTATCTACAAGACTTAGTGTTTTACCTTAATCCATTTTGGAGTACCATGAGAATTTCATATGTGATGATGATGTGATGTGATGTACTTTTCCTGCAACATGAATAGCCTGGGGGACATCTTAATGTCGCAATCAGTCCCCCTAAACTTTCTTCCATCCCGTGCGGTCTTCCGCCAGCTCTCTCAGAGTCTTGATGTCATTGCGTGACCTCAGCCTGAAGACCGTCACTCTGAGGTCTGAGCGTAGTAAGTCTAGCAGGTTGGTGGCGTGCCTGTCGACTCGGCCTCTGTACCGGCATGACCCGACAATGGCAAACGTGGCCAAACATTGACTTCCGCATTCTCAGTACTTGCTGGGACAGCGGTTCTGTGTCACAGCGTGTGTACAGATCTTCATTTGAAATCATCCCGTTTAGCCGCCGCATGCCCAGTATCCAGCACAGGTGGCGTCTGGCAGGCGTCCAGTTTTTGAAGTATCATGGCTGGCACCGCCCAGCTGCCACAGTTATACAGCATTACACATACGACCATGGCCTCGTACACCATAATTCGTTTGCTTAATGGAATTTTGGGCCAATGCATCCAAATTTTCCAGAACGACTGGAACGTGATATTGTCCAGCAAGCACCGATGTTGCAACTTTTTTTTTTGCTGCAGAGCAGGGATCCTAGCGTCCTGCTGGATCTCCACTGCTCATTTCCTCACAGCGTACCACCGACATTACCGGTCTCATTGGTGTTACCAAGGAATATGTGTACATGTTCCATCTTCACCTCATTGACATCACTGGTCTCGTTGGTGTTACCAAGGAATATGTGTACATGTTCCATCTTCACCTTGTTGACATCACCGGTCTCGTTGGTGTTACCAAGGAATACGTGTACATGTTCCGTCTTCACCTCGTTGACATCATCGGTCTCGTTGGTGTTACCAAGGAATATGTGTACATGTTCCGTCTTCACCTCGTTAACATCACCTGTCTCATTGGTGTTACCAAGGAATATGTGTACATGTTCCGTCTTCACCTCGTTGATATCACTGGTCTCGTTGGTGTTACCAAGGAATATGTGTACATGTTCCATCTTCACCTCGTTGACATCACCGGTCTCATTGGTGTTACCAAGGAATATGTGTACATGTTCCATCTTCACCTCATTGACATCACCGGTCTCGTTGGTGTTACCAAGGAATATGTGTACATGTTCCGTCTTCACCTCGTTGACATCACTGGTCTCGTTGGTGTTACCAAGGAATATGTGTACATGTTCCATCTTCACCTCGTTGACATCACCGGTCTCATTGGTGTTACCAAGGAATATGTGTACATGTTCCATCTTCACCTCGTTGACATCACCGGTCTCGTTGGTGTTACCAAGGAATATGTGTACATGTTCCGTCTTCACCTCGTTGACATCACTGGTCTCGTTGGTGTTACCAAGGAATATGTGTACATGTTCCGTCTTCATCTCGTTGACATTACTGGTCTCGTTGGTGTTACCAAGGAATATGTGTACATGTTCCGTCTTCACCTCGTTGACATCATCGGTCTCGTTGGTGTTACCAAGGAATATGTGTACATGTTCCGTCTTCACCTCATTGACATCACTGGTCTCGTTGGTGTTACCAAGGTATATGTGTATATGTTTCGTCTTCACCACGTTGACATCATCGGTCTCGTTGGTGTTACTGAGGAATATGTGTACATGTTCCGTCTTTACCTCGTTGACATCACCGGTCTCATTGGTGTTACTGAGGAATATGTGTACAAGGTCCATCTTCACCTCATTGACATCACTGGTCTCATTGGTGTTACCAAGGAATATGTGTACATGTTCCGTCTACACCTCGTTGACATCACTGGTCTCGTTGGTGTTATCAAGGAATATGTGTACATGTTCCGTCTTCACCTTGTTAACAAAGAGGTTCCAGTTTGAGAGCTCAGTGCAAGTGGTGGTCAGTACTGAATACAGTGGCTTTCGTTCTTCATTTATGAAGTCCACATCATCTTTATATTCCCACTCTAGTGGCATGCCTAGGGCCGAAATGGTTGGGTCAGGCCTAGTTGTGTTTGTCGGACAGCGGCCAGTGCAGCAGCAAGATAGCATGTAAACAGCACAGGAGATAAGCTGTCGCCTTGTGGGGAGCCGAGTGTTGTCTCCAACCAAACTAACTGCGCAGTTCCCACACGGACCATCAGGTGTGTCCCAGCGAGGAGGAGGCATACAAGTCGGAGGTCGTCATCACTACCACCAGCAAGATGGAGGACGTCTAATATTCTGCTGCGTTGTATGGTGTCAAATGCGCAGGACATGCTAATACCCATCTTGTGGAAATCCCTGTGCCATGATATTACTACAGACACTACCATCCGCTGGGCCCATACAATGTCTGCACAGCTGCGGCGGCTTTGGTACAGCCCGGTGAACAAGTTGACCTTGTTTTGGATGTGGCAGAGAACCACTATGGATAGGATTTTGTGGATACTGTGGTGAAGTACAATAGGTCTAAGGTTGGACAAAGGGCCAAGCTGTTTCTTTGGTTTCAGTAATGCCACCAGGATGCCTTTGCCCACCGCATCAAGTGTATGACTCAAACACTGTGTTGATGGTGTGCATGATGGCTGTCGAGATGGCGTTTCCAGCGTACTTCAGTGTTTATCCCATCAGGCCCAGTCACACTGCCTTTCCATAGCGATTTGAGCGTATTCTCCACTTCTGTCGATGTCACACATTGTCACAGTGGCCTTGGCTCTCCAGTGAAGGGCACTAGTGGGTCTTTAGTGGGATCTTTGAACTGTTGTTCAAACCAGTGCCAGATGGTGGCCCACATTGTGCCCAGCTGTATTGTGCCCACACAGAGGAGGAGGGCGGGTGATGGCTCAGATGGCACTGACTGCTCTGAACATTTTCTTGCAGTCGTCTGTGGACGTGATGTCACTTGCAAGCTTGTCAGCACGCTGACAGGCCAGGTCGTGCAGGCATTTGTTGATGAGATGCAGGATTTTATTTCGTTCATTCCTCATTAGGGTCCTGTATAGATCTTTTTTGTAGGCAAGCTGCATGTCTGCATCTGACGTGAGATGAGTCACATCATATAAGTGTTGAGTTCCGTGTTGTCTTGGTTGCTTTCGTTGCAGGCATATGCAGTCCATCATGAACTTAGCTACTACTGGTTTGCCATATGAGTGCACATTGCAGCAGCAGTTTAGCTTCCTGCTTGCAGAGTACAAAACTGATCTGGTTGTACAGTGCGACCATTCGTTTGGAGTCAGCAGGAGTGGTGCGGTCGGGCAGCCAACCTGTCTACGTTGTCTGGTGGTGACTTGCATGTTGAAATGCTATGTTGCATGTGAAGAATAGTCAGTCATATACTTTTGTTTCCTGAAGACACACGACATCAAAGTCATACTGCTTACAGTCACTACCCAGCTGCTGCCTTTTGTTCACTGCTTTCAGATCGTGCATTTTCCATGTTGCCAAGGAAAACTGTTGGGGCTTTTAAATTTTTTTAAACTGTGACAACCAGGGCGCCGCAGTGCCGTAAATTCAAAAATGAGTGACGGTGTGTAGTAGCACTGTGTACACGACACAGACAAAGCTGGCTGTCAGGTGGTGCAACTGTTGCCGTCAAGATAATGTTGTTGCCAAGGGACAACACCATGTTGTTGACATGTAGGGCGATATTAAGTGTATGTTGTATAACTAGGCTAAGCATGTCTTACGCTCTCCTTGTCATGTCCTGTTTTTGAGCTGCGTTCGTTCTGATCGGATGTAGAAGCAACTTTTCCTATGTGCAACATATTTATTGGGGGTCACCTGAACTATAAAGCTGTACTGATTGAACTATCGATACATTGTGATAGTCGATGTCACGATGCAATACTATCGATAGTAAATATAACTATCAATAGATCTTCGCAATAGCACAGTGAACTATCGATTTTTACGATAGTTAGACAAACACATCAGCAAGTTTACTTGTGTCACTGTAATACTATTCAGTAGTATTCACAAATGTGATTTTTCAACTTTATTACATATTATTTACTTATTTTCCGAGTCCACTGACCCAACGTTAACAACTGTCGATCAAATAAGAATCACTCACAGATCGCCAATGTGAAGCAACTAACTCCACTTGAAGCAATGGTGCCACCCATAAAATTTGCCTGGGTTCATGAGATATGTAGCTTAACTAACATCAAATAAAATAAATAAAGGATACTATTAGGATAGTATCGCGATAGTATCACAATAGTAATTACAGTAACACTATCCCCGATAGACAGCCCTACTTGTGACACTGGCCTCTAGGAGTAGGAAATTAAACCCAATCAGGTTGGGAACACACATCATCATTTAAATGAGTGAAAGGCTATCTACATAACATACCATACACAATATACACCCATAACCTATACATGTGATATCTACAGTGTCAAGATCAAAATGGTCTGTCCTCTTCTTTGCGCAGTGTTTTATCCAATAATGCTTAAAACTACTCCATCAGTTTGATGTTTGTGCTGTTCATGTTTCAGACAAAAAACAAACCTATTTAGTATTCAGTATTAATTTCATAAGCATTGATACATCTGGCTAACTCTTACAGCATATGGAAATAAAAAAATTAATTCATACATAACAAAAGGATAAATATTATTATTGTAATAATTACTATCAGTAAATTCAGTATAGCTGTGAATGTGAGGACATACAAAAACATTTGACTATTAAGAAAATACTTGCTATTCTTGTTAAATTATATTCTGCTTGACTGTTAAATATATATGTAAACCATCTTTTCTAAGCGTATTGCATTTCAGTGCAGAATCTCCTGACAATGAAGGTGTTATCGTGACTACAAACATCTGATTGTGTATAGACTAGCTTGGTTAAATATTATATTACATAACCTTATGAAGGATACCAAGGATTTGGTTAAATGCATATATATATTTGTTTAAATATTATATTACATAACCTTATGAAGGATACCAAGGATTTGGTTAAATGCATATATATATTTGTTTAAATATTATATTACATAACCTTATGAAGGATACCAAGGATTTGGTTAAATGCATATATATATTTGTTTAAATATTATATTACATAACCTTATGAAGGATACCAAGGATTTGGTTAAATGCATATATATATTTGTTTAAATATTATATTACATAACCATGAAGGATACCAAGGATTTGGTTAAATGCATATATATATTTGTTTAAATATTATATTACATAACCTTATGAAGGATACCAAGGATTTGGTTAAATGCATATATATATTTGTTTAAATATTATATTACATAACCATGAAGGATACCAAGGATTTGGTTAAATGCATATATATATTTGTTTAAATATTATATTACATAACCTTATGAAGGATACCAAGGATTTGGTTAAATGCATATATATATTTGTTTAAATATTATATTACATAACCTTATGAAGGATACCAAGGATTTGGTTAAATGCATATATATATTTGTTTAAATATTATATTACATAACCTTATGAAGGATACCAAGGATTTGGTTAAATGCATATATATATTTGTTTAAATATTATATTACATAACCTTATGAAGGATACCAAGGATTTGGTTAAATGCATATATATATTTGTTTAAATATTATATTACATAACCTTATGAAGGATACCAAGGATTTGGTTAAATGCATATATATATTTGTTTAAATATTATATTACATAACCTTATGAAGGATACCAAGGATTTGGTTAAATGCATATATATATTTGTTTAAATATTATATTACATAACCTTATGAAGGATACCAAGGATTTGGTTAAATGCATATATATATTTGTTTAAATATTATATTACATAACCTTATGAAGGATACCAAGGATTTGGTTAAATGCATATATATATTTGTTTAAATATTATATTACATAACCTTATGAAGGATACCAAGGATTTGGTTAAATGCATATATATATTTGTTTAAATATTATATTACATAACCTTATGAAGGATACCAAGGATTTGGTTAAATGTGCTTTTCTTGATAAATCAAGCCTTCTAATTTTCTAACTTACCTGGTAATGTTGATGAAAAATGGCTGCACATTGTTGAGATATGCTTGTTCTATTCCTTTGTGAATGTTCTCAATGGTGTCTGCCAGCAAGTAGCCACCCTGCAAACATGCGAGGCTACACAAACACTTTGTTTTAAGAATATTGTCTACCTCAATTGTTTTAAAGTTTTAAATGACCAAGCATTAAACAAGTGACATTTGTTACTAGCCGGTTTCTGCCAATTATCAACAGCCACATACAACATCGCTGAGAACAAAAGGACATTTACTGCTACATTATATCTGACACACATTACTTGGTTTATACACTTGAATTAACACAACATATTTATTTTATAGTACTGTGTTGGGAAAAGGTGGAATTTGTTAAACTGAGTTTACATTCAGGGACAGAGAGTACATGTATATGTCATGGACATGATGGTATGTTGAATTTCTGGTAGTATGTTACGCGAGGTGGAAACAGAACCTACCCATCTGACGTCTGTCTCTTGCAGCTCAATGCAGTGGGCGTCACACCATGACTGCAGTGAAGGAATCACCTGCAAAAAATATCAAACAAGTAGGAAATAAATCTTTACAGTTGCCCAAGTGTAGTACACATATCACATTTGCTTTGTTACTAATTAACATCTGTGCAAGAAAGTATCACAGAATAGTTGTTATGTTATGTAGATCATGGATGTTGCAAAATGAAAAAGTGGCTTCAAATAATATGCAAATTCATATAATACAATAGTATAAGACACATCTTGTCGCATTTATAATTCCAGCAAAATGCAAGACATTTAGCAAAGAATCAGATCATGGTTTTATAACACACGCCACTGCAGATATAACACACGCCACTGCAGATATAACATTAACAGTCGAGTCATTAACTGCTGTATAAAATACAAATTATGTTTTCACATTTAATAAACTTTCATGATAACTGCTCAAAAGTGAAATGTAAAGTATTGAGCATTCCTACCTCCTTCAGTAGTAGTTCTCGTTCCTTCCCAAAGTCAGCGTGGTAGGAAGTGATATACAACTTTAGTGTCTGCCACTCATATCTTGAAGCCATACTTTGTTTGACGCATTAAATGTCTCTCCACAATACTGTTGTTTGTGCCATCTAAAAATAAAACACAAAATTTTATAACCAAGTATAATGGACCATAAAATATCCATTCACTCTCAGATGTATAGCAGAATAGTCTCACTTTCTTAAACAGAAAGTGTTCATTTTTTGTAATGCTTTTAATGTAATTTTTCAAATGTCTCAAAATAAGGAGAATTCCACCTATATTACAGATTAGGATATGGAAGCTCCATACAAACTATGTAGGGATAACATGTATTATCTGTGGCTATTGGCAAGCAGACTTCCAGAGAAAAACAACTTAGACAAGGGGTCCCTAAAACATACAAATGTTACACTATTATAATGCAAAAAACACTAAACAACTCTTTCATGATTATAATCATTCTTGAAGGTATATCACTATAGATAGTTCCTTGATAATGACCAGGCATAACAATAGAATTAATACATTTTGTGGTGAAAACTGACAATATGGTGAGTTTTATCACAGCTCAAGGAAAGGTTGCCAGCTCCCGTCGCAAACCCAGTTTTACCAACATGATGTTCAGGCTAATGAGGAATACAATGTTCTGCAAATTGTCAACGACACTTGAAGAGAACAAATAGTATCAGTTTGCTGATTATATCATGCACACATTCTTTCTATAGAAGAGGCCATCCTTGGGTATTTCCCTGATCTAGACCACGGAGAAGGCAGCATGAATAGTAATACTTTTTTCAGTGGATGAAGGAGTCATCAAAACGAAAGCCGAATCCCTTGGCCTGTGAGAAGATAGCACGCTGAAAGAAGACTCACGATTCTGACATGTTAACTTTCTGACAGAAGCTGGTGGTGAA
>JAHLWY010001298.1:0-23039 GCA_020002185.1 Paraescarpia echinospica | reverse complement strand
CTGTCACTCACCACTGTACACGTCACACATGACTGTCACTCACCACTGTACACGTCACACATGACTGTCACTCATCACTGTACATGTCACACATGACTGTCACTCACCACTGTACACATCACACATGACTGTCACTCATCACTGTACATGTCACACATGACTGTCACTCACCACTGTACATATCACACATGACTGTCACTCACCACTGTACACATCACACATGGCTGTCACTCACCACTGTACACATCACACATGGCTGTCACTCACCACTGTACACATCACACATGGCTGTCACTCACCACTGTACACATCACACATGACTGTCACTCATCACTACACATCACACATGACTGTCACTCACCACTGTACACATCACACATGACTGTCACTCACCACTATACACATCACACATGGCTGTCACTCACCACTGTACACATCACACATGGCTGTCACTCACCACTGTACACATCACACATGGCTGTCACTCACCACTGTACACATCACACATGGCTGTCACTCACCACTGTACACATCACACATGACTGTCACTCACCACTATACACATCACACATGACTGTCACTCACCATTGTACACATCACACATGGCTGTCACTCACCACTGTACACATCACACAAGACTGTCACTCACCACTATACACATCACACATGACTGTCACTCACCATTGTACACATCACACATGGCTGTCACTCACCACTGTACACATCACATTGGTGTCACTCACCACTGTACACATCACACATGACTGTCACTCACCACTGTACACATCACACATGACTGTCACTCACCACTGTACACATCACACATGACTGTCACTCACCACTGTACACATCACACATGACTGTCACTCACCCTGTACATATCATAAGTGACTTCGTTGCCATCACCATCTCCATGCCATTATCACATGGTTACCACCATCAGCACACATCACATGGCTGTCACTCACCACTGTACACACATCACACATGGTTGCCACTACCACTGTGCATAATATCACATGTATTGAAACACACTAATGTATACGCCACCTATGACTGTCACTCACTCAATGTATACGTCACCCATGACTGTCACTCACCACTGTACACATCACACATGGCTGTCACTCACCACTGTACACATCACACATGGCTGTCACTCACCACTGTACACATCACACATGGCTGTCACTCACCAATGTATACGTCACCCATGACTGTCACTCACCAATGTATACGTCACCCATGACTGTCACTCACCACTGTACACATCACACATGACTGTCACTCACCACTGTACACATCACACATGACTGTCACTCACCACTGTACACATCATACATGACTGTCACTCACCAATGTATACGTCACCCATGACTGTCACTCACCACTGTACACATCACACATGGCTGTCACTCACCACTGTACACATCACACATGACTGTCACTCACCAATGTATACGTCACCCATGACTGTCACTCACCATTGTACATGTCTCACACATGACTGTCACTCACCACTGTACACATCACGCATGACTGTCACTCACCACTGTACACGTCATACATGACTGTCACTCACCAATGTATACGTCACCCATGACTGTCACTCACCACAGTACACATCACACATGGCTGTCACTCACCACTGTACACATCACACATGGCTGTCACTCACAACTGTACACATCACACATGGCTGTCACTCACCACTGTACACGTCACACATGGCTGTCACTCACCACTGTACATATCACACATGGCTGTCACTCACCACTGTACATATCACACATGGCTGTCACTCACCACTGTACACATCACACATGACTGTCACTCACCACTGTACACATCACACATGACTGTCACTCACCACTGTACACATCACACATGACTGTCACTCACCCTGTACACATAACACATGACTGTCACTCACCACTGTACACATCACACATGGCTGTCACTCACCAATGTACACATCACACATGGCTGTCACTCACCACTGTACACATCACACATGGCTGTCACTCACCACTGTACACATCACACATGGCTGTCACTCATCACTGTACACGTCACACATGGCTGTCACTCACCACTGTACATGTCACACATGACTGTCACTCACCACTGTACACGTCACACATGACTGTTACTCATCACTGTACATGTCACACATGACTGTCACTCACCACTGTACACATCACACATGACTGTCACTCATCACTGTACATATCACACATGACTGTCACTCACCACTGTACACATCACACATGGCTGTCACTCACCACTGTACACATCACACATGGCTGTCACTCACCACTGTACATATCACACATGACTGTCACTCATCACTACACATCACACATGACTGTCACTCACCACTGTACACATCACACATGGCTGTCACTCACCACTGTACACATCACACATGGCTGTCACTCACCACTGTACACATCACACATGGCTGTCACTCACCACTGTACACATCACACATGACTGTCACTCACCACTATACACATCACACATGACTGTCACTCACCATTGTACACATCACACATGGCTGTCACTCACCACTGTACACATCACACAAGACTGTCACTCACCACTATACACATCACACATGACTGTCACTCACCATTGTACACATCACACATGGCTGTCACTCACCACTGTACACATCACATTGGTGTCACTCACCACTGTACACATCACACATGACTGTCACTCACCACTGTACACATCACACATGGCTGTCACTCACCACTGTACACATCACACATGGCTGTCACTCACCACTGTACACATCACACATGGCTGTCACTCACCACTGTACACATCACACATGACTGTCACTCATCACTACACATCACACATGACTGTCACTCACCACTGTACACATCACACATGACTGTCACTCACCACTGTACACATCACACATGGCTGTCACTCACCACTGTACACATCACACATGGCTGTCACTCACCACTGTACACATCACACATGGCTGTCACTCACCACTGTACACATCACACATGGCTGTCACTCACCACTGTACACATCACACATGGCTGTCACTCACCAATGTATACGTCACCCATGACTGTCACTCACCACTGTACACATCATACATGACTGTCACTCACCAATGTATACGTCACCCATGACTGTCACTCACCACTGTACACATCACACATGACTGTCACTCACCACTGTACACATCACACATGACTGTCACTCACCACTGTACACATCATACATGACTGTCACTCACCAATGTATACGTCACCCATGACTGTCACTCACCACTGTACACATCACACATGGCTGTCACTCACCACTGTACACATCACACATGACTGTCACTCACCAATGTATACGTCACCCATGACTGTCACTCACCATTGTACATGTCTCACACATGACTGTCACTCACCACTGTACACATCACACATGACTGTCACTCACCAATGTATATGTCACCCATGACTGTCACTCACCACTGTACACATCATACATGACTGTCACTCACCAATGTATACGTCACCCATGACTGTCACTCACCACTGTACACATCACACATGACTCACTCACCACTGTACACATCACGCATGACTGTCACTCACCACTGTACACGTCATACATGACTGTCACTCACCAATGTATACGTCACCCATGACTGTCACTCACCACTGTACACATCACACATGGCTGTCACTCACCACTGTACACATCACACATGACTGTCACTCATCCTGTACATATCACACATGACTGTCACTCACCACTGTACACATCACACATGGCTGTCACTCACCACTGTACACATCACACATGGCTGTCACTCACCACTGTACACATCACACATGGCTGTCACTCACCACTGTACACATCACACATGGCTGTCACTCACCACTGTACACATCACACATGGCTGTCACTCACCACTGTACATATCACACATGGCTGTCACTCACCACTGTACACATCACACATGACTGTCACTCACCACTGTACACATCACACATGGCTGTCACTCACCACTGTACATATCACACATGGCTGTCACTCACCACTGTACACATCACACATGACTGTCACTCACCACTGTACACATCACACATGACTGTCACTCACCACTGTACACATCACACATGACTGTCACTCACCACTGTACACATCACACATGACTGTCACTCACCCTGTACACATAACACATGACTGTCACTCACCACTGTACACATCACACATGGCTGTCACTCACCAATGTACACATCACACATGGCTGTCACTCACCACTGTACACATCACACATGGCTGTCACTCACCACTGTACACATCACACATGGCTGTCACTCATCACTGTACACGTCACACATGGCTGTCACTCACCACTGTACACGTCACACATGACTGTCACTCACCACTGTACACGTCACACATGACTGTCACTCATCACTGTACACGTCACACATGACTGTCACTCACCACTGTACACATCACACATGACTGTCACTCATCACTGTACATATCACACATGACTGTCACTCACCACTGTACACATCACACATGGCTGTCACTCACCACTGTACACATCACACATGGCTGTCACTCACCACTGTACACATCACACATGGCTGTCACTCACCACTGTACACATCACACATGACTGTCACTCATCACTACACATCACAGATGACTGTCACTCACCACTGTACACATCACACATGACTGTCACTCACCACTATACACATCACACATGGCTGTCACTCACCACTGTACACATCACACATGGCTGTCACTCACCACTGTACACATCACACATGGCTGTCACTCACCACTGTACACATCACACATGGCTGTCACTCACCACTATACACATCACACATGACTGTCACTCACCACTGTACACATCACACATGGCTGTCACTCACCACTGTACACATCACACAAGACTGTCACTCACCACTATACACATCACACATGATTGTCACTCACCATTGTACACATCACACATGGCTGTCACTCACCACTGTACACATCACATTGGTGTCACTCACCACTGTACACATCACACATGACTGTCACTCACCACTGTACACATCACACATGGCTGTCACTCACCACTGTATACATCACACATGGCTGTCACTCACCACTGTACACATCACACATGGCTGTCACTCACCACTGTACACATCACACATGGCTGTCACTCACCACTGTACACATCACACATGGCTGTCACTCACCACTGTACACATCACACATGACTGTCACTCACCACTGTACACATCACACATGGCTGTCACTCACCACTGTACACATCACACATGGCTGTCACTCACCACTGTACACATCACACATGGCTGTCACTCACCACTGTACACATCACACATGGTTGTCACTCACCACTGTACACATCACACATGGCTGTCACTCACCAATGTATACGTCACCCATGACTGTCACTCACCAATGTATACGTCACCCATTACTGTCACTCACCACTGTACACATCACACATGACTGTCACTCACCACTGTACACATCACACATGGCTGTCACTCACCACTGTACACATCACACATGGCTGTCACTCACCACTGTACACATCACACATGGCTGTCACTCACCACTGTACACATCACACATGGCTGTCACTCACCACTGTACACATCACACATGGCTGTCACTCACCACTGTACACATCACACATGACTTTCTCTCACCACTGTACACATCACACATGGCTGTCACTCACCACTGTACACATCACATGTATTGCCACTCACCATCGTACACATCACACATGGTTGTCACTCACTAATTGTATAATGCCACAATTCCATGACTGTCACTACCACTGTACACATCATATACATGACTGTCACTCACCACTGCATACTGGCCACCCATGACTGTCACCTTCACCACTGTACACATCACACATGACTGTCACTCACCACTGTACACATCACACACACACACCTGTCACTCACCACTGTACACATCATACATGACTGTCACTCACCAATGTATACGTCACCCATGACTGTCACTCACCACTGTACACATCACACATGGCTGTCACTCACCACTGTACACATCACACATGACTGTCACTCACCACTGTACACATCACACATGGCTGTCACTCACCACTGTACACATCACACATGGCTGTCACTCACCACTGTACACATCACCCATGACTGTCACTCACCACTGTACACATCATACATGACTGTCACTCACCAATGTATACATCACCCATGACTGTCACTCATCACTGTACACATCACACATGACTCACTCACCACTGTACACATCACGCATGACTGTCACTCACCACTGTACACGTCATACATGACTGTTACTCACCAATGTATATGTCACCCATGACTGTCACTCACCACTGTACACATCACACATGGCTGTCACTCACCACTGTACACATCACACATGACTGTCACTCATCCTGTACATATCACACATGACTGTCACTCACCACAGTACACATCACACATGGCTGTCACTCACCACTGTACACATCACACATGGCTGACACTCACAACTGTACACATCACACATGGCTGTCACTCACCACTGTACACATCACACATGGCTGTCACTCACCACTGTACACATCACACATGGCTGTCACTCACCACTGTACACATCACACATGGCTGTCACTCACCACTGTACACATCACACATGGCTGTCACTCACCACTGTACATATCACACATGGCTGTCACTCACCACTGTACACATCACACATGACTGTCACTCACCACTGTACACATCACACATGACTGTCACTCACCACTGTACATATCACACATGGCTGTCACTCACCACTGTACACATCACACATGACTGTCACTCACCACTGTACACATCACACATGACTGTCACTCACCACTGTACACATCATGCATGACTGTCACTCACCCTGTACACATAACACATGACTGTCACTCACCACTGTACACATCACACATGGCTGTCACTCACCAATGTACACATCACACATGGATGTCACTCACCACTGTACACATCACACATGGCTGTCACTCACCACTGTACACATCACACATGGCTGTCACTCATCACTGTACACGTCACACATGGCTGTCACTCACCACTGTACACGTCACACATGACTGTCACTCACCACTGTACACGTCACACATGACTGTCACTCACCACTGTACACGTCACACATGACTGTCACTCACCACTGTACACATCACACATGACTGTCACTCATCACTGTACATATCACACATGACCGTCACTCACCACTGTACACATCACACATGGCTGTCACTCACCACTGTACACATCACACATGGCTGTCACTCACCACTGTACACATCACACATGGCTGTCACTCACCACTGTACACATCACACATGACTGTCACTCATCACTACACATCACACATGACTGTCACTCACCACTGTACACATCACACATGACTGTCACTCACCACTATACACATCACACATGGCTGTCACTCACCACTGTACACATCACACATGGCTGTCACTCACCACTGTACACATCACACATGGCTGTCACTCACCACTGTACACATCACACATGGCTGTCACTCACCACTATACACATCACACATGACTGTCACTCACCATTGTACACATCACACATGGCTGTCACTCACCACTGTACACATCACACAAGACTGTCACTCACCACTATACACATCACACATGACTGTCACTCACCATTGTACACATCACACATGGCTGTCACTCACCACTGTACACATCACACATGGCTGTCACTCACCACTGTACACATCACACATGGCTGTCACTCACCACTGTACACATCACACATGGCTGTCACTCACAACTGTACACATCACACATGGCTGTCACTCACCACTGTACACGTCACACATGGCTGTCACTCACCACTGTACATATCACACATGGCTGTCACTCACCACTGTAC
Source organism: Paraescarpia echinospica (assembly GCA_020002185.1). Taxonomy (NCBI): domain Eukaryota; kingdom Metazoa; phylum Annelida; class Polychaeta; order Sabellida; family Siboglinidae; genus Paraescarpia; species Paraescarpia echinospica. Next base: position 15,054 of record JAHLWY010001298.1, on the reverse strand, counting down.
ATATCACACATGGCTGTCACTCACCACTGTACACATCACACATGACTGTCACTCACCACTGTACACATCACACATGACTGTCACTCACCACTGTACACATCACACATGACTGTCACTCACCACTGTACACATCACACATGACTGTCACTCACCCTGTACACATAACACATGACTGTCACTCACCACTGTACACATCACACATGGCTGTCACTCACCAATGTACACATCACACATGGCTGTCACTCACCACTGTACACATCACACATGGCTGTCACTCACCACTGTACACATCACACATGACTGTCACTCACCAATGTATACGTCACCCATGACTGTCACTCACCATTGTACACATCACATGGCTGTCACTCACCACTGTACACACATCACACATGGCTGTCACTCACCACTGTACATATCACACATGGCTGTCACTCACCACTGTACATATCACACATGGCTGTCACTCACCACTGTACACATCACACATGACTGTCACTCACCACTGTACACATCACACATGACTGTCACTCACCACTGTACACATCACGCATGACTGTCACTCACCCTGTACACATAACACATGACTGTCACTCACCACTGTACACATCACACATGGCTGTCACTCACCAATGTTCACATCACACATGGCTGTCACTCACCACTGTACACATCACACATGGCTGTCACTCATCACTGTACACGTCACACATGGCTGTCACTCACCACTGTACATGTCACACATGACTGTCACTCACCACTGTACACGTCACACATGACTGTCACTCATCACTGTACATGTCACACATGACTGTCACTCACCACTGTACACATCACACATGACTGTCACTCATCACTGTACATATCACACATGACTGTCACTCACCACTGTACACATCACACATGGCTGTCACTCACCACTGTACACATCACACATGGCTGTCACTCACCACTGTACATATCACACATGACTGTCACTCATCACTACACATCACACATGACTGTCACTCACCACTGTACACATCACACATGACTGTCACTCACCACTATACACATCACACATGGCTGTCACTCACCACTGTACACATCACACATGGCTGTCACTCACCACTGTACACATCACACATGGCTGTCACTCACCACTGTACACATCACACATGGCTGTCACTCACCACTGTACACATCACACATGACTGTCACTCACCACTATACACATCACACATGACTGTCACTCACCATTGTACACATCACACATGGCTGTCACTCACCACTGTACACATCACACAAGACTGTCACTCACCACTATACACATCACACATGACTGTCACTCACCATTGTACACATCACACATGGCTGTCACTCACCACTGTACACATCACACAAGACTGTCACTCACCACTATACACATCACACATGACTGTCACTCACCACTGTACACATCACACATGGCTGTCACTCACCACTGTACACATCACACATGGCTGTCACTCACCACTGTACACATCACATTGGTGTCACTCACCACTGTACACATCACACATGACTGTCACTCACCACTGTACACATCACACATGGCTGTCACTCACCACTGTACACATCACACATGGCTGTCACTCACCACTGTACACATCACACATGGCTGTCACTCACCACTGTACACATCACACATGGCTGTCACTCACCACTGTACACATCACACATGGCTGTCACTCACCACTGTACACATCACACATGGCTGTCACTCACCAATGTATACGTCACCCATGACTGTCACTCACCACTGTACACATCATACATGACTGTCACTCACCAATGTATACGTCACCCATGACTGTCACTCACCACTGTACACATCACACATGACTGTCACTCACCACTGTACACATCATACATGACTGTCACTCACCAATGTATATGTCACCCATGACTGTCACTCACCACTGTACACATCACACATGGCTGTCACTCACCACTGTACACATCACACATGACTGTCACTCACCAATGTATACGTCACCCATGACTGTCACTCACCATTGTACATGTCTCACACATGACTGTCACTCACCACTGTACACATCACACATGACTGTCACTCACCAATGTATACGTCACCCATGACTGTCACTCACCACTGTACACATCATACATGACTGTCACTCACCAATGTATACGTCACCCATGACTGTCACTCACCACTGTACACATCACACATGACTCACTCACCACTGTACACATCACGCATGACTGTCACTCACCACTGTACACATCATACATGACTGTCACTCACCAATGTATACGTCACCCATGACTGTCACTCACCACTGTACACATCACACATGGCTGTCACTCACCACTGTACACATCACACATGACTGTCACTCATCCTGTGCATATCACACATGACTGTCACTCACCACTGTTCACATCACACATGGCTGTCACTCACCACTGTACACATCACACATGGCTGTCACTCACCACTGTACACATCACACATGGCTGTCACTCACCACTGTACACATCACACATGGCTGTCACTCACCACTGTACATATCACACATGGCTGTCACTCACCACTGTACATATCACACATGGCTGTCACTCACCACTGTACACATCACACATGACTGTCACTCACCACTGTACACATCACACATGACTGTCACTCACCACTGTACACATCACGCATGACTGTCACTCACCCTGTACACATAACACATGACTGTCACTCACCACTGTACACATCACACATGGCTGTCACTCACCAATGTACACATCACACATGGCTGTCACTCACCACTGTACACATCACACATGGCTGTCACTCATCACTGTACACGTCACACATGGCTGTCACTCACCACTGTACATGTCACACATGACTGTCACTCACCACTGTACACGTCACACATGACTGTCACTCATCACTGTACATGTCACACATGACTGTCACTCACCACTGTACACATCACACATGACTGTCACTCATCACTGTACATATCACACATGACTGTCACTCACCACTGTACACATCACACATGGCTGTCACTCACCACTGTACACGTCACACATGACTGTCACTCACCACTGTACACGTCACACATGACTGTCACTCATCACTGTACACGTCACACATGACTGTCACTCACCACTGTACACATCACACATGACTGTCACTCACCACTGTACACATCACACATGGCTGTCACTCACCACTGTACACATCACACATGGCTGTCACTCACCACTGTACACATCACACATGGCTGTCACTCACCACTGTACACATCACATTGGTGTCACTCACCACTGTACACATCACACATGACTGTCACTCACCACTGTACACATCACACATGGCTGTCACTCACCACTGTACACATCACACATGGCTGTCACTCACCACTGTACACATCACACATGGCTGTCACTCACCACTGTACACATCACACATGGCTGTCACTCACCACTGTACACATCACACATGGCTGTCACTCACCACTGTACATGTCACACATGGCTGTCACTCATCACTACATATCACACATGGCTGTCACTCACCATTGTACATGTCACACATGACTGTCACTCATCACTGTACACATTCACTGAATTATATAAAATTGTCTATAACTAAACTGTAATAATTTTTTCTAATTTTTTTTACAGATTTGTTGCCAATTATATGAACCATTATTTTTCTTAAAAAAATGGAATCTTGGCACTTGTACACTTGTGTTGTAGAAACTATCACCTCACAGCTTGGTTTGTTCATTATAATCAGTTATTCACGCGATATCACCACAGCATGTGCGACTGGTCACAATGTCAAGAACACTGTGTGGTCAGTTTGGCTGGACGTGCCTTGACCAGTGGCTATTCTGTTTCAGTTTCCTTCCTCTTCAACTGGATGGGCCTACTGGCGACCCTGTGCCTTAGTGAGACAGTAGCAGGACGTTTAGGAGCTATTGCCGGCTTCGGTCTGTCTATAGTCAAGTGGGCAGCCATCCTCAAGGTAGATATGTCTGTGCTTGTGTGCACTCGGGGAATATATTTGACGTAGAATGTCTTGTGGAGTATATTTTATTGTTGTTTGATAGTTTTTGTTAATATTAAAGAATACATTTTTAATTACAGTCTACAGAATTGTCAAGAATTCAAATGTACAGATTAGTGTGTCTGTGCGTGCGTGCGTGCATGCAGGCTTTAGGTGTGTATGTATGTGAAAGACAGTGAAAGAGAGTGTCTGCGTTTGTGTATGCATGCATATTTGTGCGTGTGAAAGAGTATACAAACATGTGTGAGAATGTACGAAAGCCTCATAACATGAGAGAGAATGTAAGAGAGTGTGAGAGTGATAGTGTGATAATGTGAGAGTGATAATGTAAGAGTGATGGTGTGACAGTGTGATAGTGTGATGGTGTGAGAGTGATTGTGAGAGTGATGGTGTGATAGTGTGAGTATGAGTGATAGTGAGAGAGTGATAGTGTGAGAGTGTGAGAGAGTGATAGTGATAGTGTGAGAGTGATAGTGTGAGAGTGATAGTGTGATACTGATAGTGTGAGAGTGATAGTGTGAGAGTGATAGTGAGAGAGTGATAGTGTGAGAGTGTGCAAGTGATATTGTGAGTATGAGAGTGATAGTGTGATAGTGTGAGAGTGTGCAAGTGATATTGTGAGAGTGTGCAAGTGACAGTGTGGGAGTATGAGAGTGATAGTGTGAGAGTGTGAATGTGGTAGTGTGAGAGTGACAGTGTGAGAGTGTGAAAGTGATAGTGTGAGAGTGACAGTGTGAGAGTGACAGTGTGAGAGTGTGAAAGTGATAGTGTGAGAGTGACAGTGTGAGAGTGTGAAAGTGATAGTGTGAGGGTGTAAAAGAGTGTGTGACAGTGTGATAGCGTATGTAGTATGTGTGAGAGTGACAGTGACAGTGTGAGAGTATGAAAGTGATAGTGTGAGAGTGATAGTGTGAGAGAGTGATAGTGTGAGAGAGTGATAGTGTGACAGTGAGAGTGGTAGTGAGAGAGTGATAGTGTGAGAGTGAGAGTGTGAGAGAGTGATAGTGATAGTGTGAGAGTGATAGTGTGATACTGATAGTGTGAGAGTGATAGTGTGAGAGTGATAGTGAGAGAGTGATAGTGTGAGAGTGTGCAAGTGATATTGTGAGTGTGAGAGTGATAGTGTGATAGTGTGATAGTGTGAGAGTGATAGTGTGATAGTGTGAGAGTGTGCAAGTGACAGTGTGGGAGTATGAGAGTGATAGTGTGAGAGTGTGAATGTGGTAGTGTGAGAGTGACAGTGTGAGAGTGTGAAAGTGATAGTGTGAGAGTGACAGTGTGAGAGTGTGAAAGTGATAGTGTGAGAGTGATAGTGTGAGAGTGACAGTGTGAGAGTGTGAAAGTGATAGTGTGAGAGTGATAGTGTGAGAGTGACAGTGTGAGAGTGTGAGAGTGACAGTGTGAGAGTGTGAAAGTGATAGTGTGAGAGTGACAGTGTGAGAGTGTGAAAGTGATAGTGTGAGAGTGTAAAAGAGTGTGTGACAGTGTGATAGCGTATGTAGTATGTGTGAGAGTGACAGTGACAGTGTGAGAGTGTGAAAGTGATAGTGTGAGAGTGACAGTGTGAAAGTGATAGTGTGAGAGTGTGAAAGTGTGAGAGTGACAGTGTGAAAGTGATAGTGTGAGAGTGTAAAAGAGTGTGTGACAGTGTGGTAGCATATGTAGTATGTGTGAGAGTGAGTGTGTATCCATGTGGACTATTAGTCGAGCTCTGTCCCTCGCCCTAACACTGCCCTCCTGCCTTGCAGCACAACGCCCTGGGCCACGAGATGGCACAGGCAGACTCCTGGATCTGGTGGCTGCTTATTGTTCTAGGTAGGTCATCTCTTGCTACTTTCTGCTGTTCATGCCATGACAGCAATTTAAAATTGTGGGTGTTTTTAACATGAGTCACTTCCAGACAGCAACAAACAAAATTGCATGGACTACAATTGTGAGGTTGTGCTAGTGAGCCCATTGGGGTGGTTTGTGGATATAACATTTTTAAATTTCTCCCTGGGGAATGAGGTGGGATCTTGGGCGCCAATACTGCCTGTGTGTGATCGCATCGGCTTCAGCCGGTGAGTGGACATGTGCTAACAACTTGGCATTATATAGTATCATTGTAGTGGGACAATATATAGTAACATTGTAACTGTCCATCGGCAGTGTGTTGTCTCTTTGATCTAGAGGCAACTTTTCTCAACATGCAACGCCAGAGTAACTCGGCCACTTTAATACAGTACACTCCACATAACTCAAACTCGGATAAGTTGATTTTTGCTTAAGTCGACTCCTTTTCTTTGGTCCCAGCAGTCTTTATATCTCATATAATATAAGATAATCCACATAAGTCAACTTTATATCTCATATAGTATAAGATAATCCACATAAGTTACCTTTATAATCCACATAAGTCAACGTCTCTTAAGTCAAAGTTTCGATTAAGTCAACTTGATTTCACCGCACGCTCATATTTCTTTCATTCGGTTAACTAAAATTCTGTAAATGTATTACAAAACAATGAAATTCTGTCCGCCCTCATGGATATAAAATGCAATTACCATATTGGCAAATTGATTTGTAAAGGATTTAGTTACTCTTATAGATTGACTTCTCTGGATTGCACTGTATAAAGAAAGACATACAGAACTACTTCAGGGTTGCTGGATGTATGTTCCAGGGTTCATGATCTTCATCCGAGGCTGTCTGCACTACATTGGACTCAAGTACCAGTGGTACCAGATGCGAGAAGGCGTCCGCCAGCGAGCCTACCTCATCTTCTAGACGACATATCATGGCACACGCATGTACGCCATTGGCTGTGCCAAGTTGTAGCAGTGACCACGTCAACGCTGGTGTTGGTAGGGGAGATAGAAGTGGCCGCATAATTTCGCAACGTCCAGAAATACGTTCAGCATTACATCGGTGGTTTGGTTGTCACCATGTATCGTGAGGAAAATATATTGCTATAGTGGTGTCATCTGGTGAGAGAAAAATAGCTATTTTGTATTGAAGTGCCACATCATCTATTGGTGGGGATGGGCGTTAACAAAAGCTTTTGGACTTTGTGGAGTTATGTAGCCATCCCTCGGTGCATGTAGTGTGTCATACAGTGTCTGTTGTGTCAGAAGTCATCACCGCCGTCAATGTCCACTCATGTCACTTGTTTAATCTTGTTACAACCATCAGCCACGCAATGTGTGTGTATCCTGCTGTGTCTAAGGGGTATTGTGGTAGGACAGTTGATATGCGTACACACGTACGTACTTATATACATAGAGTTACACACGTGCTTGCATAATTAGGGGTCGTTCACAATTGTCAACATTTTCCTGTTCGTACAAAGCACATTAACTCTCAGACGCCCTCCTGAATTAGTACTTTAGAATGTCGATAATTCTCTAGATTGAAAATCATAATTTGTGTGTATGTAACAGTGTTATGACATGGTACGAGCAAAGGATGTATAATAGTAACAATGATGATTATGTTTACAAACATTTATTTACAATTACTATGGTTGTGCGATTTATATGCGAGTGACATTTTTATCATGAGTATGCCAGCCTTAACCCGCCTTCTGTATGCTATGTGTGAATAAATAAATGTTGATAATTATGAACAACCCCACTTAATGACTAATATTGTTTAGCTTCAACAGATGAATAATGTTATCATGATTCACACAATATAGAGTTAGGGTATGTTGGGTGATGTCATATTTATTCCTTCAATTTCGGCCTACATTATCAATAATAGTGCTCATCGTGATAATATATATGGATAGAAAACCGAACTAATAATTAACATGTGTTATAATTACACAGGGACCAGCACATTGGGTTGGCTCCTGTAGTGTGTGAATTATTTTGAAGATATTTTTATAATGGCCCATTGTGTATCCACAAATGCATCCACAAAATGTTCATGTTGTATTCAGATGCTTCTGCACTATGGCGCATTGTGTATTTGGAAATGCATCCACAAAATGTTCATGTAGGAATGGGGAGACTTCCACAATATGGCACATTTTATATTCACAAATGCAACCACGGACACATTCACATGGTAGTGAGAAGTTTCTCCACCATAACACATTGTGTATGCGCAAACTCATCCATGGAAATGTTCATCTAATGATGAGAAGTTTCTACATTGTATTGTGCATTCATAAACTCATCCACACAAATGTTCATGCAGTGGTGGGATACTTCTACAATACGGCACATTGTGTATTCACAAACTCATCCACACAAATGTTCATGCAATGGTGGGATACTTCTACAATACGGCACATTGTGTATTCACAAACTCATCCACACAAATGTTCATGTAGTGGTCGGAAGTTTCTGGAATGTGGCAATGTTCACTGTGGTTTAAACATGTTTAATGTGTAGGCAGTCGACAGCTGTAGCATTAAGTTGATAGTCTCTCTGTGAACCATACAACTATTTGTTAAATGGGTCTGATGTAACTCATAAGCACATCTGGGGAGTGGTGATGGGATACCATGTTTATGGGGTCTCTAAAATATCAAAAGCTAAACATCAGCTTACAGTTAGATATGTGGTTCAGGTAGTATATATGGCAGTGTGACGATTTTAGCAAGTATTGTTTGTCGAATTAGCTAATGTTGTTGCAGTTGGGGTAAATATTATTTGAAGTGGCATGTACAATTGTGTTTACCCCGTTCTCGTTGTCAACAAAGTTAATGTTTATGATCTATTGTGTGCTCTGTTTAAATGATTGCATCTATTTCTAACATCAGATAAGGTGGCACATTTTCAAAGACACATTGCATAATAACTAGGTAATGCAGAATGTCGTGGAACAGTTCAAAATACAGTAACATTAGAAAACAATTAATGCGCACAATTTTAGCGACCAGAAATAAACGTGTGTATTGCAACCATTTAAGGAAGTAGAAAAGGTTTGTAAGTTGCGTAAAAAATATGATGTATATGGGCACAAACTTTGTGTTGTGTTTTTGTCTTTATGTGATGGTTACTACCTGTCATCTGTTTATTGAAACCAAGATATAGCTTACAACGTTAGGACACGTATTAAACCTGTCATATACAGGCTTTATATGCCAACTTTTTTTTTATTCTGGAAAATTCATCAGCGACTCAGCACGCTTCCTGTGATGCGCTGTCTCGAATCTCGACATCAGGACATGCTGTTGGAGGTTTTAAGCGAAAATCCTAGAGAGTTGCCAGTATTCCGGGAATCCAGTACTCTCACAAAATCAGGGAGGCTCCCAGACATTCCAGGACAGTTGGCAGGTATACTGATAATAAACGTTAGACTTCTGACTGGGAACTTTGTCAGTAAGAAATGAAAAGCTGCTGGTAGCATGAAACAGCTGTTTTTTGTTAATTGCCGTGTTTGAATTAATCTGCCCCAGTTTTCTTGTTTAAAAGCACACTGGGACATCACTAATTAGGATCACCCATAGGACTGGGCCATGTGACCCGAATGACGAGGTGACCGTGTTAGTGAGAGTATAGTTTCTTACATTTTAGTGTTTTATATATATATAATTCACGATATATACACCTAAAATAGATTTTGTAAAGCAAAGGTCCCACAGATAACAGAAGTTAGTTGCGCTCTCGGCAAGAACTGCACGCTGTGGCGCCATCTAACAGTGACTGGCTAACTGGTGGTGTTTGTGTCGCCGCCTGCCGGATAGTCTGGATACAATGGTGTGCTCGTCTCGCTCATTGAATCGTATATAACGATAATCTCTTGGCCTTAGTGCCTACTCGACGTTTAGCGCCTGGGCGCGGGCGCGGTTTCGATTGCATTATCTGAAGAAATGTTGGGATGTAGTGCAGATAACGGGAAGATTGGTGAGAAACCGGACGAGATGGGTAAGCAGGTTGGTAAGAATGGATCATGTAGGCAAAATAGCGAAGCGAAAAGATGCGGAAAATATCGAGGAGGTAGGACTAGAAGAATCCCAGTACGAGGTGGCAGGACTGCGTGAAGAGGCATTTGAGAAGAGGGTAGAGAGAGGGGGCTGTTGACAGAAAGCCATTGAAAGAAAGAGCTGTGCAACAATACTGTACCTAACTCATTCTTGTACAACGGCACAAGGAGGAAGAATGAGTACACACTTTATAGGCGGGTCCAGAGGGTCTGGGGGAACGTGCCCCCCTAACGTGATGTGCCACCCCAGTTTTTTAATCGTTCTATTTTTTGAGATCCTTGGGGAGTGCAATTGGAGGTTTTTGAAGAGCCTGACGTGTTGGTGTTTTAGCGAGCCTCAGGGGTGCAAGTGGAGGTCTGCCCCCCCCCTAGAATATCCTTTCTGGATCCGCCCCTGCATTTTATAACATTTATTTACAACTGAGCGATAGTGGAACGCTTCGGAGGAGAGTTTCTGGGAGGGCTTCAGAGTTGGAGTGAGTGATAGGTAGGCCCTACAGCTACAATCTTGTTAAATATGTTGGTGGGGTCTTCGTGAGAAACGGGAAGTGGATATCTAAGAAATAATCAGACAATACTTTTCATCATACGTACAGCTGGAGGACACGGTTCAGTGTGGCTGACAGTGGCGTGCTTTCTTTCCAATAGTACTCGTCCATACCTCCTTATGTGGATTTATGGAGGTACGACCATCTATCAACCCTTATGAAAATTTATGAGTTTTTTGGTAGTACCCAAGGGCGGTAGGCCCTACAGTTTCAAGTCCCACAGAGAGGTGCAGTTGGAGGGTATAAGGCGAGCCTCAATTGGAAATCCCAATAGGGGGCGTAGTTGTATGTATTTTCATGAACCTGAAGTTCTCCTGGATTTCGAAACTCAGAAATTGGCAGCTATACCTGCACCAGCCCATAAATTTAAACTGATACCTCAGAAAAGCACTATGAATGTTATTACAGCTTCTTGTGCCGTCTCTGTCGTCCATATTGGAGACTGTGTTCCACGGCGCTGACACTCATCAGGAGGCTGCTCATCCTCCGCATCAGAAGAAATGGGGTCCGGTGGCGTAGTGTTTAGAGCAAAGCACTCTCAACCGAGATAATCCGTGTTGGAATCCTCTTGCGGTCGTCTCGAAACTTTGATAATTTCGTTCATTCCACGTTGCTCCAGTTCACACAGCTGGATCAACGAGTACCTGGCTTTAGGCAATGGGGATGTTTGTTTAATAGTCTTCGCACAATATTTACAGCATTGCCACGCTGATTTTTACTACTTCGAAATATGCGGTGTTGCACTTGACTGGTTCCAGTCCTACTTGAGCGACAGAACCTGTTGTGTGCGCATTGACAGTGTAACAACGGATACATCGCAACTAACATACGGACTCCCGCAAGGCTCTGTCCTAGGGCCAATACTTTTATCAATGTATACCCATTGCTGATATCATCAGGAAGCATGGCCTCAATTACCATTGCTACGCTGACGACACGCAAATATACCTCTCAGCCGATCCCACACAGTAAAAAAATAAATGACGCAATACAGCAAATTGAAGCCTGCCTTGATGAGTTACGTCAATGGATGTCGCATAACTTCCTCAAGCTGAATGATGGAAAGACAGTATTCATTGTCGTCGGTTCCAAACAACAGAGATTATAAAGGTTAGCATCACACGAATTAGAATGGTTACTCCTTCGGACAGCGTCAGGAATCTCGGTGTTATCTTTGATGAGAACCTTTCCATGGATAAACATATCGTCGCTATATCCAAAGCCGTCTGTTCGTCAATTCGTAATACCGGCCTGATTCGTAAACACATCCATCAGCCGGTTGCGGAACTACTTACTCACGCTCTCATTACTTCTAGACTGGACATGGGCAACGCTCTGCTTCACGGCCTCAACAAATCACAACTATAACGACTCCAGCGACTACAAGACACTGCTGCCAGACTGGTCACGCTCTCCGGGAAATTCACACACATCACACCTATCCTCAAACAACTACACTGGCTGCCAATCGAACAGAGGGTCATCTACAAAATCTCCACGCTTGTATTCAAGACAATCCACCGTGTCTCTCCTACGTACTTGTGCAACCTCGTCAAGCAGTATGTGCCATCCCGTGAAAATCTACGCTCTGCAAACAAGTTACTCCTAGTAGAACACAAACCGAAAAACAAGCGAGGAGCACGATCGGTTATAGTATCCGCAGCAAAGATCTGGAATGCGCTTCCAAACAATGTTAGATCTACTACAACAATCAATACCTTCAAAACAGCCTTGAAAACCCACCTCTTTAAAATATACTTAGAATAAGACATGATGTGGATATTTCTTGGACATTGTATAATACTGATCTTATACTATTTATGAGTATAATTGTATTGTATTTATTATATTACTTATAATATCATAATATTTATTGTGTATACTAGATATATATTTTAGAAAGGTTGTATTAACGAGTCTACATTACATTGATAACGATATTTGTTTTGATTTTATGATGTAAAACTAATGATACTCATTTTCTAATTTATAGAACGTTGCTCTTATTATATTTTAGAATAGTGCTTTTACAATTCTTAAAATTACTACTTTAAAGTCACCAATGGTCAAATACTGTGCAAGCGCCGTGAGCGCCTCTACGGCGGATACCGGCGCTATATTAGATTTCATTATTATTATGTAAGCATTGTTTGTACAACGCTGCCAGACGTCAGTTTCCGGATCCGTCAGTTTTCTAATGGGTGTCACTTTTCACGAGTCGAATGTCTCCGAGCCACCGTCTTGTGGCTCATACGCGACCGATATCGCGCCGGCTTGTGACCGTGGGTAAGTTTGCTTCTGTTGAATGGCGACCCGAATCAGACAAGAGATATCACTCGATCGGTCGATACCTCGCACTAATGGACACGCGAACTTGCTGTTAGTTTTCACTCCTTACTCGTCGCTGTCAACAGCCCTCCGATTTGCGGCAATTATGGTATATCTCGACATGATCACCTGACAAGCGCCACTCGCACGTAATAATGCCCACTGGCACTTCTTTAGGTCAGACACGGCGCTTGCAGGTGCACGGAAACACCTGCGACTCGCCGTACGGTGGTAGCGAAACATTATCTGATCTGGGCAAGTAACGCGTCATTTGAGTTTTTCGTACGGCAAATGTTACTAAAACATACTACTGATTGTGGTGTGGTTTTGAAGGATCGTCAGCACAAGTCGTGTCCCGCTTTTGTTCAAGAAAGAGTTTGCCACATCACACTGTCAGAAGTAACCCATCTGTCGCCATGCACAGGCACGCACGCACACGCACACGCACACGCACGCATGTACGCACACAGAATAAAACATAATTGAATTTATCCATCGGATGCTATTGTGGCGATACGACTGTTAATCACCTCATATAAGCTGATGACGTCGTACTTCTGGCTCCATCGGCTAAGGGGTTGCAAAGACTGATAGATGTATCATACATTTATGGATGTGACAATGACATATTGTTTAACAGAGTAAAGTTGCAGATAATGTTTATGATACAAGAAAAACCGGTTTTGAAGTAGCTTTTAATCTTGGCGATGCAGTTCTGAATACAACGAAGGCATATAAATATCTTAGCCATACAATCTGTGATGATAAGTCGGATGAAATGGATATGAAATCCAAAGAAAGGAGTCTGTACGACAGAAGCAATATTCTACTCAGGAAATTTCTCTGTTCAGTAGAGGACAAACTGTTCACATCCTATTGTAGTAATGTGTATTTATGTTACTTATTATGGGCTAATTATAGAAAAGCCGCTATGCAGCATTTTATTGTTTCTTATAATAATGCATTTAGAATTATGCCCAGTCTGTCTATGAGGTGTAGTGCTAGCCTAATGTTTGTTAGTTCTGACATGGACTGTTGCAATTCTAGATTTAGAAAATGTATGTACAGTACGACTTATGAGCAGAATATCTGCATCGACGAACAACATTATTGAGAGTATTATACACAGTGATGTTTATACGACCTCTGTATTGCGCAGGAAGTGGATTAGTGCAATATATACACTATAATATACTTTTTATTTTTACTTTTTTACAATGGACATACTGCATATTACATGTACGGTTTTTTGTCTGAAATAAAGATTGATTGATTAATTGACTGAACACAAAAGCAGAGTTGTGATATTTTTATTAAGAGGCAAACTCCTCTAACAAATGTGTATGCCAAATATGCAGACAGAGCTATTAGCATTTTTTGACCGAGATATATCCTATCGGTTATTACGTGGCCCTCGAAGAAGATATACTTAACATACTTAACTAATACCCAGTTCACACTACAAACAGGCTTCGAGCCAACTTAGTTAATGCGCATTAACTAAGCCGGCTTAGATAACCCGTTGGGTTCACATTGCAACAGCCTGAACCGGAGTAGTTCTAGTCAACTAATGCGGTTCTTTTGATTAATGACCACACTGTGCCACATAATGGTACGTGGGCGGGGCATTAATTATGTGAAATGTTGCTAACAGCTACCGTCTAGGGCGCAGCTTCACTTTAATCCAAAATGGATGCACTTACCGAACAAACGACCGATATTTCTTCAAGTTTACCCTGTATTGCGACTGCCTACCTGTTAGTAAGAAAGTCGTCGGCTGAAAGAGCTGCACTCCGTCATCGCCATCGCCGTCGCCGTACTTATCAGAAGCGAAGGATGGAGGTGCTTTACGAAGAACAGGCGCGGCAAAGAGCAATATTTTGTTTAATGCTGTCTGCGACTGTCGCCTGAGCCTCCTATACGGCAGGTCGCTCGGTGTGGACGAAATAACGTAGCACATACTGGTGGGACTTTATTGTCAATGAGACATTCACGGCGCCCGACTGACTGGTTGGCAAACTTCCGGATGAGTAAAGAGACATTCGTGTATCTCTGCGATCAGTTAAGACGGTCACTCCACCATGGAAACACATGATTCCGGAAGGCCATGTCTGTTTAGCAGAGAGTGGCCATAGCTATATGGCGCTTAGCCACGAATGCTGAGTACCGCACCATTGGACATTTGTTTGGCGTATCGAGATC